>JASPKP010001271.1:0-30444 GCA_030674155.1 Stramonita haemastoma
GACAACAAGGGAGCTCCTTGGTTCGATAGAGAATGTAAAGAAGCTAAACGGTTAACTTATAAACTTCTCAATGCCTTCAGAAAATCAAAAAATAAGTATGATAAAGGTATGCGTCTGGGGAGAGCAAATAGAGATGATGAGATAGAAGATTTAGAATCAGTCAATAGGAAACAAGTTGCTTTTGTAAATGCAAGAAAAGAGTATCGTCAACTTAAACAGAGTAAAAGATCTAGCTATAAAAAGGAGAAAGCTCGTAGAATAAACCAAGCTATTCATGACCCCAAACTGTTTTGGTCAGAAGTAAGATCAAAAACAAACAAACAGAAACCGAGTGAAAACATATCGTTAGATAAATGGCTTGAACATTTTAAATTGGTTTTTAGAACAGATGAAGCCCACGGGCAAGACAGGGATGTTTTTGTTAATATAAATCAGGAATCGGTAAATGAGCTAAACATTCCTATAGCTGAGGCCGAAGTTAGAACCGCCATTGCAACGCTAAAGAATGGGAAAGCATGTGGTTGTGATGGGGTTGTTGCTGAAATGCTCAAGACTGCAGAATTAAAATCAGTAGCTTTCTTAACTCTTTTGTTTAATAAGATTTTCCGTAATGGCGAATTTCCAAGTCAGTGGTCATATTCTATGATTGTACCTATATTCAAGAAGGGAGATGCAGATCAGCCTGACAATTACAGGGGCATTTCTTTATTAAGTATTATCAGTAAAATCTATACAAGTGTTCTCAGAAAAAGACTTGTGTCTTGGATGGAAGAAAACGAAAAAATTGTGGAAGAACAAGCAGGCTTTAGGAAGTCATATTCAACCATTGATCATATTTTTACCTTGTCTTCTATTGTCGAAAGAGCCCTGAACAAAAAAGGGGAAAAATTATATGTAGCGTTCATAGACCTGAAAAAGGCTTTCGATTCTGTACATCGTCCTTCTTTATTTGCAACCCTAGTTAGGGCAGGTTTGTCCGGACCATTTTTGGAAGCCATAAAGGCAATGTATTCTTCTGTTTTGTCCTGTGTTCGTGTGAATGAAACGATGTCTGATGTCTTTAAATGTCCGCTTGGTGTTAAGCAAGGATGTATTTTGAGCCCTGCTCTCTTCTCATTGTTTATAAATGAATTAGCTATAACTATGGAAAATGTGGGAAAACATGGAATTCAACTGCAACCTGGATCTATGGAATTATTTCTATTGTTATTTGCAGATGACCTGGCTCTTTTGTCAAAGACTCCTGTAGGGCTACAAAGCCAGTTGAACAATCTGAGTAAGCTATGCAAAGAAAAATATCTGGATATAAATATAGATAAATCTAAAATTATGGTGTTTAGAAAGGGTGGACACCTAGGTCGGAATGAAAAATGGCATTTAGATGGAGCAAACATGGAAGTGGTTAATAGTTACACCTACCTGGGATATACTTTTACTACAAAACTGAGTGTAGTTCAAGGAGTCAAGAATTAGTTACAAAAGGAAGGAAGGCAGTTTATGAATGTGCTCGAGTGCTCCGCAATCTTAATGATATTTCTAAACAGACTTACTTTAAGATGTTTGATGCCCAGGTTCAGCCAATCTTGTTATATGGATCAGAGTTCTGGGGACTTGAACACACTGATTCAATCGAAAAAGTTCATACCTTAGCATGCAAACGCTTTCTAGGTGTCTCTCCTAAAACCCCAAATAAATGCATTTACGGCGAACTGGGCAGATACTCTCTTCAGATTAATGCATGCATGAGAGCTGTTAAGTATTGGGTGAAATTGTTGCACATGGAATTAAAGAGACTGCCTAAGCAAGCTTATTTAATGCAGGTTAGCATGGATGAAAATGGTATTGTATGTTGGACATACAGATTGAGAACTATATTAGAAAAATGTGGTTTGGGATTTGCATGGTTAAACCAGGGTGTCGGGAATGAACGGAGTTTCTTTTCATTGTTGAAAGAACGCCTTGTGACAAATTTCATTAGTGACTGGTCGGATGCACTTAACAATAGCGAAAGGTTTTCATTGTATGCATCTTTTAAATCAAACTTCATGACTGAACCTTATGTTGATACCTTAAATGTTAAACACTTTCGAGACACTCTTGCCAAAGCCAGAATGGGGGTTCTTCCCCTGAACGCAAATACTTTTCGTTATGCACGGGATGATCCTTCAGTTTTGCTGTGTAGTTTCTGTCAAAATGAAATAGAAAATGAAATCCATTTGATTTGTACATGTCATAATTACAAAGAACTAAGGAACAAATATTTAGGGGATAATCAACTAGATGAAAGCTTATTTTGTGATATAATGACCAACTGTGACTCACTGTTCATGCAAAACCTGGCTCAGTTTGTTTACCATGCTGTGAATGAGAGAGAGGTGTTAAAGATACTAGCTAACTAAAAGAAATTGCTGACTTCCTGAAAAACCATCAATCATGTTGGAAGAGGGCCAAAGGCCAGAATCCTGTGTGTGTGTGTGTGTGTGTGTGTGTGTGTGTGTGTGTGTGTGTGTGTGCGTGCGTGTGAGTGCGTGCGTGCGTGCGGTAAGTGCGGCGTGCGTGTGAGTGCGTGTGTGCGTACGTGCGTGTGTGTGTGTGCGTTTGAGCACGCGCACCAACTGCATGGGTGCACATGTGGGGGGGGGGGGGGGGGGGGTTGCATGCGTACAAAATCAACTATGAGTGTGCCGAAAATTTTGAGCGAGACATGCACAAGTGATCATGATATCTTAATTTGTATCACACAATACATTATTATTCATATTTTGTATGCCGATCCAGGCAATCTGTATACCGCTGGAAATTGCATGAGTTAGTGTGCAAAATGTTAGGAGTCTGAAGACTTATGAACATTAAATTATTTGAAGTCTGAAGTCTGAAGTCTCTCTCTCTCACTCTCTCTCATCTTTTCCATTCACTACATTACCACATCTAGTCATGCAGCCAGCGAGATTAACTAACCATACTAACATTTTAAAATAATATCAACAGCCTATATGTAAATATAAAACGACTTACTTGATTTGTGCCTGCCAACTTGACATACCTTCTCTTGGGCATCTTACCATCTATTGGAGAGAAGGCTGATATCTGCGAAGTCCAGGTCTTCCAGCTGCTTTGGGAAGATCCACTGTATGCCAGTTCTCCTGCCTGCTGTAGATCGTTGCATTATCTTGTCACCCACCAACAGGAAGATGGTTGACAGCGACAAACAGCAGTAAGAAACCACTGATTTAAATGGAGAATGGGTTTGTCAGTTTCCCCTCATGGATGACTTGTCACATGGCATCTTCATACAGCTGATGGATGATGGTGACGAAGTTTAGTGGGAAGCCATAGTGGTGCATCAGTCTCCAGATGACATCTCTGTTGATGCTGTCAAATGCCTTCTGAAAGTTGACAAAGACTGAAGACAAGAGAATGTGTCACTCCAGGGACTGCTCGATGATGATGAACCACATTTGCACTGCTGAAGGATTCTTCACAAAACCTATATCATTCTCTGTTTGTGTGTGTGTGTGTGTGTGTGTGTGTGTGTGTGTGTGTGTGTCTGTATGTGTGTCTGTGTCTGTGTCTGTGATATCTAACGATCTATGAGTATGCTGTACCAGTCACAGGCTCTACAGCATACACCACTACATTTCTGTTGATGATGATAATGAACCTTGAATGTGCACCACAACACACATCACCACATTTCCACTGCTGAAGAAGTCTTCACAAAACCTATATCATTCTGTGTGTGTGTGTGTGTGTGTGTGTGTGTGTGTGTGTGTGTGAGTGTGTGTGTGTGTGTGTGTGTGTGTGTGTGTGTGATATCTAACAATCTATGTGTATGTTGCACCAGACACGGGCACTACAACATACACCACCACACATTGCACAGCTGAATTTGACTCAGATGGCTCGGTCACATGCGAAGGATGAAGGATCGACGAATTCCTAAAGATCTACTCTATGGTGAACTTGCCTTTGGCAAGAGAAGCATTGGCCGCCCCCAACTACACTATGAAGACCTCTGCAAATGTGACATGAGAGCGCTGGACATCAACACAGAAAACTGGGAGGAGGTAGCGGATGACGGCAGGAAATGGTGCAGTGTTCTCCACAAAAAGCTGAAGTGTGGTGAAGAAAAGATCCACACCGGAGCAAACGAAAAGAAAGCCAAGCAGAAGGCATGTACTCCAGCCACCTCAACAAGCCACATCTGCATCAGATGCAACAGTGACTGACACTCTTGCGTTGGACTGACCAGCCACAGCCGGTGTTCCCGCTGAACAAATGACCTCTCCGTTAACGCGAATTTCATACTTGACATCAACTGATGGAGGCCGACAACTACTACTCTTCCATAAACTCCGAACAATCTCCACAGAATTGATCTCTTTATATTGTACTCGTGTGTGTGTGTGTGTGTGTGTGTGTGTGTGTGTGTGTGTGTGTGTGTGTGTGTCTGTGTGTGTGTGTGTCTGTGTCTCTGTGTGTCTGTGTGTGTGTGTCTGTGTGTGTGTCTGTGTCTGTGTGTGTATGTGTATCTGTGTGTGTCTCTGTGTGTCTGTGTGTGTGTTTGTGTGTGTGTGTGTGTGTGTGTGTGTGTGTGTGTGTGTGTGTGTGTGTGTGATATCTAACAATCTATGTGTATGTTGCACCAGACACGGGCACTGCAACATACACCATCACACATTCCACAGCTGAATCTGCCTTCACACTATCTGGCTGATAACACAACCGAAGCATGTTGGAATCACACATCTCGTCTTACAACTTGACTTACTTGATTTATAACCTGTGAATTCTTTTGGGAACATAAGGCTCCTACAACACACCTCCAACGAACTTGGTTCTGGGAGATCTTCCTCAGCTTGGTGCACGTTATTCCGGCTGCCTTCGTCTCTGCTTCAATTCTTCTGTGCCAGGTCTGTTTTGGTCGACCTACGTCCAGCTTCCCTTGTGGATTGCAGTCAACGGCCTGCCTGATGCATCTTACAACATTCGTATTTGAAGCCCAACCCTACTCCTTGATGAACATTTCCTCTTGTTGTATTAGTACCACCAGAATGGAACACATTCAAAATTATACAAGTTACTGGTTAACCTTAACTGGCAAGAATTCTCTAACAAAAAGAATTCCATTTCAAAATAGGAGAAAAACATTAAATCTTGCTAGAGAACTGTAGCAAAAACAATCTGCATCAAAGACGTAAGCTAGCTTTGAGTGCAGAAAACTTGACCATAAGTTTCTCCTTTCAAAGACAAAAACAAGTAAGAAGATGATTTCTACACAACATTACTACAAAACCATAATGCTTACAATTAAATACATTCCTTTTATCACCCTACATACCTCATGATATAAAATATAATTATATATAAAAGCAAAACCTAGGAGGGAAATCAGAACTGATACTCAGTATCCTCAATCTGACAAAGCAGATTATGCCTGCTTCAGCTGTGCATGTGTTTTGTGGTTTGTGTTGTGAGGGGCTGCAGCCATGCACACATCATCACTGCTTGGAAATTCACAATGAAGATTAACAGGTATCACACAAGCAGGGAAAAAACTCAAAGTGAATGAGTGTCTTCTATCAAGAAAAACGCTACATTCAGCCAGAGTCAACTGAAAAAAAGGAACCATATTTAATCCAAGTCCACTGAGAACACACAAGCTATATTTCGCAGCAGTCCACTGAAAAAACTATATTTAGTAAGAGTTCGCTGAAAACAAAAAAGCTATATTTAACAGATCTAGTTAAAAGAAAAAGTGATATTCAGCAGGAGTCCACTGAAAAGGAAAATAAGTTATATTCAGCAGGTGTCCACTGAAAAGGAAAAAACCCATATTTTGAAAATAAAAAATATATATATTTAGCAGGAGTCCACTGAAAACAAAAAAGCTATATTTAAAAGGTCTAGTTAAAATAAAAAGTTATATTCAGCAGGAGTCCACTGAAAATTATAAAAAAAACATTTTTAGCAGGAGTCCACTGACAATAAAATAAAACTATATTGAAGAGGAGTCCACTGAAAAGAAAAACTATATTTAACAAGAGTCCACTTTAACGAAGAACAGCTGAATTCAGCAAGAGTCTACTGAAAAGAAAAAAGCTATATTTACAGGAGTCCACTGCAAAGAAGAACAGCTACATTTAACTGAGTTCACTGAAAAAGAAGAAAAATTATAAAATTGCTGGAGCCAACTGAAAATGATGGCAGGTATATTTGGTCACCGTCTGATGAAGAAGAAATGCCATTAACTTTAGTTTAAGTCCACCAAAAATAGAAGAGGCTATTATATTTAGCCAGAGCCCACTGAAAACAAGAAAAGCTATACTATTTAGCCAGAGTCCACTCACACCAAGACAAAGAATATTTAACCAGAGTCCACTGAAAAGAAAGAAAGATATTATTTTTAACCAAAGTCCACAGAAAACAAGAACAGTGTGTGTGTGTGTGTGTGTGTGGTGTGTGTGTGTGTGTGTGTGTGTGTGTGTGTGTGTGTGTATGTGTGTGTGTTTGTGTTGTGTGTGTGTGTGTGTGTGTGTGTGTGTGTGTGTGTGTGTGTGTGTGCGTGTGTGTGTGTGAAAATGCACATCTGCAGGTCTTATATTCATCACGTTTCCCTCTGTTTTGCTGTATAAGTAACATATTTTTATTCTGAGTTTTTCACTGATTAAATCTCTCTCTCTCTCTCTCTCTCTCTCTCTCTCTCTCTCTCTCTCTCTCTCTCTCTCTCTCTCTTCTCTCTCCGTCTCTCTCTCTCTCTCTCACTCTCTCTCATCTCTTCCATTCACTACATTACCACATCTAGTCATGCAGCCAGCAAGAATAACTAACCATACTAACATTTTAAAAAAATATGAACAGCCTATAGGTATATATAAAATGACTTAACTGATTTGTGCCTTCCAATATGACATACCTTCTCTTGGGCATCTTACCATCTATTGGAGAGAAGACTGATATCTGCGAAGTTCAGGTCTTCCAGCTGTTTTGGGAAGATCCACTGTATGCCAGTTCTCCTGCCTGCTGTAGATCGTTACATTATCCTGCCACTCACCAACAGGAAGATGGTTGACAGCGACAAACAGCAGTAAGAAACCACTGATTTAAATGGGGAATGGGTTTGTCAGTTTCCCATCATGGATGACGTGACTCATGGCATCTTCATACAGCTGTTGGATGACGGTGACGAAGTTTGGTGGGAAGCCAGAGTGGTGCATCAGTCTCCAGATGACATCTCTGTTGATGCTGTCAAATGCCTTCTGAAAGACGACAAAGGCTGAAGACAAGGGAATCTGTCACTCCAGGCACTTCTCGATGATGATGAACCACATTTGCACTGCTGAAGGATTCTTCACAAAACCTATGTCATTCTGTGTGTGTGTGTGTGTGTGTGTGTGTGTGTGTGTGTGTGTGTGTGTGTGTGTGTGTTTGTGTGATATCTAACGATCTATGAGTATGCTGTACCAGTCACGGGCTCTACAGCATACACCACCACATTTCTGTTGATGACGATGATGATCCTTGAACGTGCACCACAACATACATCACCACATTTGCACTGCTGAAGGATTTCTCCACAAAACCTATATCATTCTGTGGTGTGTGTGTGTGTGTGTGTGTGTGTGTGTGTGTGTGTGTGTGTTGTGTGTGTGATATCTAAAAATCTATGTGTATGCTGCACCAGACATGGGCACTACAACATACACCACCACACATTGCACTGCCGAATCTGACTTAGATGGCTCGGTCACGTGCAAAGGATGAAGGATGGACGCATTCCTAAAGATCTCCTCTATGGTGAACTTGCCTCCGGCAAGAGAAGCATTAGCCGCCCCCAATTGCACTATGAAGACCACTGCAAACGTGACATGAGAGCCTAGAGATCAACACAGAAAAACTGGGAGGAGGTAGCGGATGACGGCAGCAAATGGTGCAGTGTTCTCCACAAAAAGCTGAAGTGTGGTGAAGAAAAGATCCACACCGGAGCAAACGAAAAGAAAGCCAAGCAGAAGGCATGTACTCCAGCCACCTCAACAAGCCACATCTGCGTCATATGCAACAGAGACTGCCACTCTCGCATTGGACTGACCAGCCACAGCCGGTGTTGCCGCTGAACAAATGACCTCTCCTTTGGCGCGAATTCCATAGTTGACACCAACTGATGGAGGCCGACAACTACTACTCTTCCACAAACTCTGATCAATCTCCATGGAATTGATCTCTTTATATCGTACTCTGTGTGTGTGTGTGTCTGTGTGTGTGTGTGTGTGTGTGCGTGTGTGTGTGTGTGTGTGTGTGTGTGTGTGTGTGTGTGTGTGCATGTGTATGTGTATTTGTGTCTGTGTGTGTCTGTGTGTGTGTTTGTGTGTGTTTGTGTGTGTGTGTTGTGTGTGTGTGTGTGTGTGTGTGTGTGTGTGTGTGTGTGTGTGTGTGTGTGAGATATCTAACAATCAATGTGTATGTTGCACCAGACACGGGCACTGCAACATACACCATCACACATTCCACAGCTGAATCTGCCTTCACACCATCTGGCTGATAACACAACCGAAGCATGTTGGAATGACACATCTCATCTTACAACTTGACTTACTTGATTTATACCTGTGAAATCCCTTGGGAACGTAAGGCTCCTACAACACACCTCTAATGAACTCGGTTGTGGGAGATCCTTCTCAGCTTGGTGCACGTCATTCCGGCTGCCTTCTTCTCTGCTTCAATGCTTCTGTGCCAGGTCTGTTTTGGTCGACCTACGTCCCGCTTCCCTTGTGGGTTGCAGTCAACGGCCTGCCTGATGCATCTTACAACACTCGTATTTAAAGCCCAACCCTACTCCTTCATGAACATTTCCTCTTCATTGTATTAGTACCACCAGAATGGAACACATTCAAAATTATACAAACTACTGGTGAACATTAACTAGCAAGAATTTTCTAACAAAAAGAATTCCATTTCAAAATAGGAGAAATACTTTAAATCTCGCTAGAGAACTGTAGCAAAAACAATCTGCATCAAAGACGTAAGCTAGCTTTGAGTGCAGAAAACTACAGAATAAGTTTCTTCTTTCAAAGACAACAAGCAAGAAGATGATTTCTACACAACATTACTACAAAACCATAATGCTTACAATTGAATACATTGCTTTTATAACCCTGCATGCCTTACGATATAAAATAAATTTTTTTAAAAAGCAAAACCTATGATGGAAATCAAAACTGATACTCAGTATCCTCAATCTGACAAAGCAGATTGTGCCCGCTCCTGTGCGCCTTGTTGGCGCACAGAAAATGCCAGCTCCCATCCGGGGGTCCAAACTGCCGACCCCCGGATCCAAAGAAAAACCAGCCCCTCCCCCAAAACCAGGCAAGGGCTGGAGAACGGTCCCCTCCGGTGCCTGTAGAGGAGTCAAGGTGGTAGTGGTGGCGGCAGGGGAGCAAAAGTCGCCCCCCAAGAAAAAGGTGGTCAAATATCTCTTGGACAGGCCGAAGAAAGCCGAGAAAGACTTTCTGCATGAAAGTCGGTTCTACGTGCTTTCTGGGGATACGTCGGAGATGGAATGACCAGAGTAGTTTTTTATGACTAATATTTTACAATGGAATGTTCGCGGTCTGGCGTCCAACAGGGAGGAGCTGCAGCTTCTCTGCCGGGACCACAGACCGGCCGTGATTGCACTCCAGGAGACGCTTTTAAGGGAGGGAAAAGATTTTAATTTGTCCGGTTTTACCTCCATCCATAAAAGGGCCAAGCCCACCAAGCGTGGAACCTCCGGGGGGGTGAGCTTGCTCATCAGAGATTCCTTGTTGTACAGCTGTGTGGTCCTTGACACTCCTCTACAGGCGGTGGCCGCTAGGGTCACGCTGCACAAGACAGTCATGGTCTGCAGCATCTACCTGTCTCCGTCGGTGGCGGTGAGGAAGGCGGACTTGGTGTCGTTGGTTCGGCAGTTGCCTCCCCCCTTCCTGTTGCTGGGGGACTTTAACGGGCATTCCCCACTTTGGGGAAGCAAAAAGTTGTCCGCGAGGGGCCTCCTCCTTGAGGAGGTTTTTCTGGATCAGAACCTGTGCGTGCTGAACGGCAAGGTTCCTACTTATCTGCGTTCCTCAAATGGTACGCTGTCGTGTCTGGATCTGTCAGTCTGCGATCCCTCGTTGGTCTTGGATTTTTGGTGGGAAGTGCGTGACGATCTGACGAGCGGATTTCCTTTTGCTGAATGGTTTTCCTGACTGAGCTACATGTTCTTTACCTTGCAGCTTCAGAGCCTTTCGAAAGTTCTTTTTCCACGTTTGTGGGTTGGCAGAACGTTTCCTTGACAGTTTCTTTTTTGGTGGGGTGTTGTAGAGGCCTTGCTTTCTTCAGGTGGAATGCTGCTGAGGAGACCGTGGAGATGCATGGCTTGCTGAAGTGTCAGGGAAGGTGTCATTCTGTGTCACACCGCTTGAGTCATAGCTGGACTGCTCTGTGGGCTGCAGAATGAACATGCAGGCATCATAGTGTTGAGGGTTGCATAGAAACAGGGCAAGACTGATATTGGGTTTTGTCACAGACAAACACACACATGCACAGAGATAAGATTATTCAGAGAGAGAGACGACTCGACCATCGACTCGACTCGACTCGACTCGACTCGACTCGACTCGTCGATCACCACTCGACTCGACTCGACTCGACTCGACTCGACTCGACTCGACTCGACTCGACTCGACTCGACTCGACTGCGACTCGACTGACTCGACTCGGACTCGACTCGACTCGACTCGACTCGACTCGACTCGACTCGACTCGACTCGACTCGACTCGACTCGACTCGACTCGATCGACTCGACTCGACTCGACTCGACTCGACTCGACCACTCGACTCGACTCGACTCGACTCGACTCGACTCGACTCGACTCGACTCGACTCGACTCGACTCGGACCGACTCGACGACTGAGACTCTTCTTTTATATCGAGGATAATGGAATAAGCACTCATGTGCTTTTTTCTTTACATCAAGTCCCTGTGTGCATGCAGTTTTGTAAATGTCATCTGTTCCACCGGCACACGATGGTCTACTCTTACGAAAAGCGGAACAGGATTTAACATGTGTGCAAGAGTTTCTGCATGCGTTCGCACACGGGCCTTGGTTTAAAGTCTCATACGAAAGACTTTTGGGGAGAGTGGAGTCAGCACTGATGTTAATTCCAGGAGAAAAATATCCTCGACCGGATTCGAACCCGGGTCGTCAAATTACCAGCGTAATGTTCTCACCACGAGGCTATCCGTCTCCCGAGAGAGAGAGGAGAGAGAGAGAGTGAAACTGAGTCAGAGACAGTGACAGATACAAAAAACATCATTATCTTTTGAGATAAATGCGATGAAAAATGGCTGGAAAATCCAACTGGGAAAGTGTGTTGCTTCTTCAACTGAAAATCGCAAAATGGGAAGAACAAAGACTGGATAATTCGACTGAGAAAATGTGTTGCTTCTTCAAATGAAAATAGGAAGAAAACTGCTGTGTCCAGAAAATCGTCCCTAGTAGTGGGAACCAAATTAAGGAGCCATTCCCACACTGGAAATGTTGATACTACCAACCGGACAGGTGCCAGATGCACATCTCTCAACACCAAGTTTACACTAGCAGACCGCCAACGCTACCTGCTACAAGTCGGTATCTTGCACTTGCTATGTTTTGGCCAGTGGGAAGAGATGATTCATTAAGAAAACTTGTTTGCTATAACTCCGGAAGTTGAGAATCTGAGTTCTAGCAGTACTCTGCCAGGCAAATGCGTCCTTTTCTGACACTGCTATAAGTCAGGATAGCAAGATACGTACATTTAGCTCCCACACTTGTGTGTTGACCGATAAAACAAAGCGAGCTATAAGTCTGTAACTTTACTTAAGTAATTTTTGCTGTCAAAAGAACCGGGGATATAAGATAATTGATTTAGGTTTTAATTAATAACTCAATCAATTTTACTAAAAACGATAATCTGACATCGCCATCAGAAAGAGCGAGTCCAAATCTATCAGAAGAGTTTAAAATCTCAAAATTGAAAAAATCGAGTTACTGACTTCTAGCAGTCAGCCCTCGATTTGCGCTCGGGGGACGCTTTGGTCACCGACAGGGAGGCGGTGGCTAATCTGCTGGCCGCCACCTTGAGGGCAAAGTCGTCGTCGGAAACGAAAACCCAGGAGTTCCTGAACACGAAGCGGCATCGGGAGAGAGTGCCTTTGGCTTTTGCGTCCAGCGATGAGGACGTCTACAACCTGCCGTTTTCTTTCCCGGAGCTGAAGAGCGCCTTGCAGTCTTGCGGCGAGACTTCGGCGGGCCCGGACGAGGTACATTATGGCCTTCTGAGGCATCTTCTGGAGGTATGTCTGCAGACCCTCTTGAGGGTTTACAACCGGATCTGGACAAGGGTTTTTTTTCCCCCGTCCTGGGAGATGGCCTGCGTCGTCCCTATCCCGAAACCCGGCAAGGACCTTAAGGACCCCGGCAATTACAGGCCCATCGCGCTCACCAGCTGCGTTTGTAAGGTGATGGAAAAAATGGTCAACAGCCACCTGGTGTGGCATCTGGAGGCAAAGGGTCTTCTGGCCAGGGAGCAGTGCGGTTTCCTCAAGAATCGTTTCACTGTGGACCACCTGGTCCGCCTCGAGATGACAGTCTGGAACGCCTTTGTCAACGGGCGGCACGTGGTGGCTGTTTTTTTTTACCCGAGAAGGCTTATGACACCGCCTGGAGATATGGCATCATGTCGGACCTGCGGGACTAAGGATGCCAGGTGTACGGCTCAGTGAGGCCTTCGTACCTTAAAACTCTCGACCCCCGTCCACCAACCAAACCACCAACCAACCAACCAACCAGATAACAAGCCAGCCAACCAACCAACCAGCCAACCAACCAACCAACCAGCCAACCAGATAACCAGCCAGCCAGCCAACCATCCAACCAACCAACCAACCAACCAACCAACCAGATAGCCAGTCAACCAACCAACCAACAAACCAACCACCCAACCATCAAACCAGCCAACCAGCCACCCACTACACAGACAAACAAAACAGAACAAACACACCAGACTGCACATAAAGAAATAAAACTAGCCTGAAACTCTGCTGCTGTGCACATTGTGGTGTCGTTGCTCCTTGCATGTAAGTGACAGACCAGTCCTTGTTCTCAGGAATCACACTTGTGTTGTTTCACCCCTCGTGGTTTCTTGAAAGGCAACGATGGCCATCTGCAGTCTGCTCAGTTCTCTGTTGATGACAGCTGTCTTTAGAGCATCAGTTACTTCCTGCAGGTTGTCAGAACGTTCCATGTGCCTAATGGCAGTGCTGATAGCACAAGCCCAAACATGTTGGGCTGACACATCTTGATTTATACCTGTGAATTCCCTTGGGAACATACGGCTCCAACAACACACCTCCAATGAACTCGGTTGTGGGAGATCATCCTCAGCTTGGTGCACGTCATTCCGGCTGCCTTCGTCTCTGCTTCAATGCTTCTGCGCCAGGTCTGTTTTGGTCGACCTATGTCCCGCTTCCCTTGCGGGTTGCAGTCAAGGGCCTGCCTGGTGCATCTTACAACACTCATATTTAAAGCCCAACACTACTCCTTCATGAACATTTCCTCTTCGTTGTATTAGTACCACCAGAATGGAACACATTCAAAATTATACAAGTTACTGGTTAACCTTAACTGGCAAGAATTCTCTAACAAAAAGAATTCCATTTCAAAATAGGAGAAAAACATTAAATCTTGCTAGAGAACTGAAGTAAAAACAATCTGCATCAAAGACTAAGCTAGCTTTGAGGGCAGAAAACTTGACAATAAGTTTCTTCTTTCAAAGGCAACAACAAGCAAGAAGATGATTTCTACACAACATTACTACAAAACCATAATGCTTACAATTGAATACATTGCTTTTATCACCCTACATGCCTTACGATATAAAATAAAATTTAAAAAGCAAAAACTAGGAGAGAAATCAGAACTGATACTCAGTATCCTCAATCTGACAAAGCAGATTGTGCCTGCTTCAGCTGTGCTTGTGTTTTATGGTTTGTTTTGTGAGGGGCTGCTGCCATGCACACATTGTCATTACTTGGCAATACACAATGAAGATTAACAGGTATCACACAAGCAGGGAAAAAACTCAAAGTGAATGAGTGTCTTCTATCAAGAAAAAGGCTACATTCAGCAACAGTCCACTGAAAAAAAGATATAGTCCACTAAAAAAGAAAGTGCCATATTTAATCCAAGTCCACTGAAAACACACAAGCCATATTCAGCAGCAGTCCACTGGAAAAAAAACTATATTTAGTAAGAGTCCTCTAAAAATAACCTCATATTTAGAAAGAGTCCTCTCAAAACAAAACAAAACTATATTAAGCAGGAGTCCACTGAAAACAAAAAAGCTATACTGAACAGGTCTATTTAAAACAAAAAGTTATATTCAGCAGGAGTCCACTGAAAAGAAACAAAAAACTATATTCAACAGGAGTCAACTGAAAAGAAAAGAACAATATTGAAGAGGAGTCCACTGAAAAGAAAAACTATATTTAACAAGAGTCCACTTTAACGAAGAACAGCTGAATTCAGCAAGAGTCTACTGAAAAGAAAAAGCTATATTTAGCAGGAGTCCACTGCAAAGAAGAACAGCTACATTTAACTGAGTTCACTGAAAAAGAAGAAAAGTTATAAAATTGCTGGAGCCAACTGAAAATGATGGCAGGTATATTAGGTCACCGTCTGATGAAGAAGAAATGCCATTAACTTTAGTTTAAGTCCACCAAAAATAGAAGAGGCTATTATATTTAGCCAGAGCCCACTGAAAACAAGAAAAGCTATACTATTTAGCCAGAGTCCACTCACACCAAGACAAAGATTATTTAACCAGAGTCCACTGAAAAGAATGAAAGATATTATTTTTAACCAAAGTCCACAGAAAACAAGAACAGTGTGTATGTGTGTGTGTGTGTGTGTGTGTGTGTGTGTGTGTGTGTGTGTGTGTGTGTGTGTGTGTGTGTGTGAAAATGCACATCTGCAGGTCTTATATTCATCATGTTTCCCTCTGTTTTGCTGTATAAAGAACACATTTTTATTCTGAGTTTTTCAGTGATTAAATCTCTCTCTCTCTCTCTCTCTCCTCTCTCCTCTCTCTCTCTCTCTCCTCTCTCTCTCTCTCTCTCTGTGTCTCATCTCTTCCATTCACTACACTACCACATCTAGTCATGCAGCCAGCGAGATTAACTAACCATACTAACATTTTAAAAAAATATCAACAGCCTATAGGTAAATATAAAACGACTTACTTGATTTGTGCCTGCCAACAGGACATACCTTCTCTTGGGCATCTTACCATCTATTGGAGAGAAGGCTGATATCTGCCCAGTCCAGGTCTTCCAGCTGCTTTGTGAAGATCCACTGTATGCCAGTTCTCCTGCCTGCTGTAGATCGTTGTATTATCCTGTCACCACCAACAGGAAGAGGGTTGACAGCGACAAACAGCAGTAACAAACCACTGATTTAAATGGAGAATGGTTTGTCAGTTTCCCATCATGGATGACTTGACACATGGAATCTTCATACAGCTGTTGGATGATGGTGACGAAGTTTGGTGGGAAGCCATCGTGGTGCATCAGTCTCCAGATGACATCTCTGTTGACGCTGTCCAATGCCTTCTGAATGTTGACAAAGACTGAAGACAAGAGAATCTGTCGCTCCAGGGACTGCTCGATGATGATGAACCACATTTGCACTGCTGAAGGATTCTTCACAAAACCTATATCATTCTCTGTTTGTGTGTGTGTGTGTGTGTGTGTTGTGTGTGTGTGTGTGTGTGTGTGTGTGTGTGTGTGTTGGTCTGTGCTGTGATATCTAACGATCTATGAGTATGCTGTACCAGTCACGGGCACTACAGCATACACCACCACATTTCTGTTGATGATGATGATGAACCTTGAACGTGCACCACAACACACATCACCACATTTCCACTGCTGAAGGAGTCTTCACAAAACCTATATCATTCTCTGTGTGTGTGTGTGGTGTGTGTGTGTGTGTGTGTGTGTGTGTGTGTGTGTGTGTGTGTGGTGTGTGTGTGTGTGTGTGTGTGTGAGAGAGAGAGAGAGAGACAGAGAGAGAGAGAAGATATCTAACAATCTATGTGTATGTTGCACCAGACACGGGCACTACAACATACACCACCACACATTGCACTGCTGAATCTGACTCAGTTGGCTCGGTCACGTGCGAAGGATGAAGTATGGACGCATTCCTAAAGATCTCCTCTATGGTGAACTTGCCTTTGGCAAGAGAAGCATTGGCCGCCCCCAACTGCACTATGAAGACCTCTGCAAACGTGACATGAGAGCGCTGGACATCAACACAGCAAACTGGGAGGCAGGTAGCGGATGACGGCAGCAAATGGTGCAGTGTTCTCCACAAACAGCTGAAGTGTGGTGAAGAAAAGATCCACACCGCAGCAAATGAAAAGAGAGCCAAGCGGAGGGCATGTACTCCAGCCACCTCAACAAGCCACATTTGTATCAGATGCAACAGAGACTGACACTCTCGCATTGGACTTACCAGCCACAGCCGGTGTTGCCGCTGAACAAATGACCTCTCCTTTGGCGCGAATTCCATAGTTGACACCAACTGATGGAGGCCTACTACTACTACTCTTCCATAAACTCTGATCAATCTCCACAGAATTGATCTCTTAATATCGTACTCTGTGGTGTGTGTGTGTGTGTGTGTGTGTGTGTGTGTGTGTGTGTGTGTGTGTGTGTGTGTGTGTGTGTGTGCTGTGTGTGTGTGTGTGTGTATGTGTATCTGTGTGTGTCTGTGAGTGTGTTTGTGTGTGTGTGTGTGTGTGTGTGTGTGTGAGATATCTAACAATCAATGTGTATGTTGCACCAGACACGGGCACTGCAACATACACCATCACACATTCCACAGCTGAATCTGTCTTCACACCATCTGGCTGACAACACAAGCCCAAGCATGTTGGGCTGACACATCTCATCTTACAACTTGACTTACTTGATAAATACCTGTGAAATCCCTTGGGGAGATAGGGCTCCAACAACACTCTTCCAACGAACTCGGTTGTGGGAGATCCTCCTCAGCTTGGTGCACGTCATTCCGGCTGCCTTCGTCTCTGCTTCAATGCTTCTGCACCAGGTCTGTTTTGGTCGACCTACGTCCCGCTTTCCTTGCGGGTTGCAGTCAAGGGCATGCCTGGTGCATCTTACAACACTCATATTTAAAGCCCAACACTACTCCTTCATGAACATTTCCTCTTCGTTGTATTAGTACCACCAGAATGGAACACATTCAAAATTATACAAACTACTGGTTAACCTTAACTGGCAAGAATTCTCTAACAAAAAGAATTCCATTTCAAAATAGGAGAAAAACATTAAATCTTGCTAGAGAACTGTAGCAAAAACAATCTGCATCAAAGACGTAAGCTAGCTTTGAGTGCAGAAAACTTGACCATAAGTTTCTTCTTTCAAAGACAACAACAAGCAAGAAGATGATTTCTACACAACATTACTACAAAACCATAATGCTTACAATTGAATACATTGCTTTTATAACCCTGCATGCCTTACGATTTAAAATAAAATTTAAAAAGCAAAAACTAGGAGGGAAATCAGAACTGATACTCAGTATCCTCAATCTGACAAAGCAGATTGTGCCTGCTTCAGCTGTGCTTGTTTTTTATGGTTTGTTTTGTGAGGGGCTGCTGCCATGCACGCATTGTCATTACTTGCCAATACACAATGAAGATTAACAGGTATCACACAAGCAGGGAAAAAACTCAAAGTGAATGAGTGTCTTCTATCAAGAAAAAGGCTACATTCAGCCAGAGTCCACTGAAAAAAAAGCTATAGTCCACTAAAAAAAAATCTTCCATATTTAATCCAAGTCCACTAAAAACACGCAAACTATGTTTTGCAGCAGTCCACTGAAAAAAACTATATTTAGTAAGAGTTCTCTGAAAATAACCCCATATTTAGAAAGAGTCCTCTCAAAACAAAACAAAAACTATATCAAGCAGGAGCCAACTGAAAACAAAAGAGCTATATTTAACAGGTCTATTTAAAACAAAAATTTATATTCAGCAGAAGTCCACTGAAAAGAAAAAAGACATATTTAGCAGGAGTCCACTGAAAAGAAAAAACAACTATATTGAACAGGAATCCACTGAAAAGACAAACTATACTTAACAAGAGTCCACTTTGACGAAGAACAGCTGAATTCAGCAAGAGTCTTCTGAAAAGAAAAAAGCTATATTTAGCAAGAGTCCACTGCAAAGAAGAACAGCTATATTTAGAAAGAGTGTACTCAAAAGAAAAAAGCTATACTTAGCAAGAGTGCACTGTAAACAAAATAGCTATATTTAACTGACTTGACTGCAAAGAAGAAAAGTTATAAAATTACTCGAGCCAACTGAAAACGATGGCAGGTATATTTGGTTGGCGTCTGATGAAGAAAAAATGCCATTAATTTTAGCTAAAGTATATCAAAAATAGGAGAGGCTATTATATTTAGCCAGAGCCCACTGAAAACAAGAAAAGCTATCATATTTAGCCAGAGACCACTGAAACCAAGACAAAAAATATTTAACCAGAGTCCACTGAAAGCAATGAAAGATATTATTTTTTACCAAAGTCGACAGAAAACAACAACAGGTGTGTGTGTGTGTGTGTGTGTGTGTGTGTGTGTGTGTGTGTGTGTGTGTTGTGTGTGTGTGTGTGTGAAAATGCACATCTGCAGGTCTTATGTTCATCACGTTTCCCTCTGTTTTGCTGTATAAGGAACACATTTTTCTTCTGAGTTTTTCAGTGATTAAATCTCTCTCTCTCTCTCTTTCTCTCTCTCTCTCTCTCTCTCTCTCTCTCTCTCTCTCTCTCTCTCTCTCTGTGTCTCATCTCTTCCATTAACTACATTACCAAATCTAGTCATGCAGCCAGCAAGATTAACTAACAATACTAACATTTAAAAAAAATATCAACAGCCTATAGGTAAAAATAAAACGACTTACTTGATTTGTGCCTGCCAACATGACATACCTTCTCTTGGGCATCTTACCATCTATTGGAGAGAAGGCTGATATCTGCCCAGTCCAGGTCTTCCAGCTGCTTTGTGAAGATCCACTGTATGCCAGTTCTCCTGCCTGCTGTAGATCATTGCATTATGCAGGCAACCACCAACAGGAAGATGGTTGACAGCGACAAACAGCAGTAAGAAACCACTGATTTAAATGGAGAATGGGTTTGTCAGTTTCCCATCATGGATGACTTGACACATGGCATCTTCATACAGATGTTGGATGATGGTGACGAAGTTTGGTGGGAAGCCATCGTGGTGCATCAGTCTCCAGATGACATCTCTGTCGACGCTGTCCAATGCCTTCTGAAAGTTGA
Source organism: Stramonita haemastoma (assembly GCA_030674155.1). NCBI lineage: Eukaryota > Metazoa > Mollusca > Gastropoda > Neogastropoda > Muricidae > Stramonita > Stramonita haemastoma. The sequence continues at coordinate 19,425 of JASPKP010001271.1, forward strand.
CAGAGACTGAAGACAATAGAATCTGTCGCTCCAGGGACTGCTTGATGATGATGAACCACATTTGCACTGCTGAAGGATTCTTCACAAAACCTATATCATTCTGTGTGTGTGTGTGTGTGTGTGTGTGTGTGTGTGTGTGTGTGTCTGTGTGTGTGATATGTAATGATCTATGAGTATGCTGTACCAGTCACGGGCTCTACAGCATACACCACCACATTTCTGTTGATGATGATGATGAACCTTGGACGTGCACCACAACACACATCACCACATTTCCACTGCTGAAGGAGTCTTCACAAAACCTATATCATTCTCTGTGTGTGTGTGTGTGTGTGTGTGTGTGTGTGTGTGTCTGTGTGTGTGAGTGTGTGTGTGTGTGTGTGTGTGTGTGTGTGTGTGTGTGTGTGTGTGTGTGTGTGTGATATCTAACAATCTATGTGTATGTTGCACCAGACACGGGCACTACAACATACACCACCACACATTGCACAGCTGATTTTGACTCAGATGGCATTGGTCACGTGCGAAGGATGAAGGATGGACGCATTCCTAAAGATCTCCTCTATGGTGAACTTGCCTTTGGCAAGAGAAGCATTGGCCGCCCCCAACTGCACTATGAAGACCTCTGCAAACGTGACATGAGAGTGCTGGACATCAACACAGAAAACTTGGAGGAGGTAGCGGATGACGGCAGCAGGGTTCCCACACATCAGACCATTCTCAATATAAGGACCTTATAAGGACCTTATAAGGACCATTTTGTCTCCTATAAGGACCGTAACCATCGACAAATTTTGCCAACTATAAGCAATCAGCCAATGTGTCTACTAAAAGAGAGACACTGCAAAACATAAGACATAACATAGAAGCATAGAATGGACACAACACAAGACATAACATAAAAGTGTAGAATGGACACAATACAAGACATAACATCTATAGGAGTGCAGAATGGAGGGCAGGATCGGAGGCAAAGACTTACCACAATCTGTATGACATGATGGTTGAAGATGTCAGACTAATTCATCATATGAAATCCACAAGAAAAAATATCCACTAAGCACTTATTTGGAAGAAGGTCCATCCTGAACAAAAGTCTGACCCATTTCATACACAATCCACCAAATATCCACCAAACTCTTATTTAGAAGAAGTTCCATTCTGAACAAAAGTCTGGCTAATTTCATACACAATCCACCAAATTATAACACACTGCACACATATATCCCTTCCTGCTGATTTCCTTATCAACTTCAGCTTTGAAAACTATTCTACACTAATTCATCTTTTTGATATAAGCCAAATTAACACTTGCAAACTAAAATATATACATATTGGTCTTTCTATTGAATTTGTGACAGAGATAAGGGTGCTATGGAAGGGCCTTCAGTTCTTCTTGAAGTTTGGCTAGTTCCTTGTCAAGACGAGAGACCTCATCTTTCTTGTCCTTGGAAGCTAGGCGCAGTTGACAAGAGCGGTCAATCAAAGTGAAGCTGCGCTGCTGCTGCCCTTCAAATGCCAGCCTGTCAGCTTCCTCAACAAGCTGCACTGCAATGTCCTGTGTTGTTTTCCTTTTCTTTTTTAGTGCCTCAATTTCTTCTGTCTTCTTTCTCTTTTTTTCCAGACGCTCTTGGTTGGTCTTCAGCTTGCTTTGTTCATCAAGGAAACGCCTGTACTCTTGCTGGGCATGACCAGCATCAACCAGCAGCCTCTTTGTAATGCTGACCTTCAAGATTCCACCACAACTGTGTATGTGGTCAAGCACAGTTCTCCTGGCTTTCAGAGCTTTCTGGCTCAGATTGTCAGTCATCATTTCCTTGTTGTAGGAAAACCCACGCTCCACTGTCGACTGTCCATGGGACAGAACAAGGAGCTTCTAGATGACATTCCACAGCTTGGCATACTTGCTCTCCGTTGCAAGGTGACCATAAAACCAAGCATCCAGCCTCTGTGTGGAGGGGTCAAAACTGGCAGCATCAGACGCAATGTCGTCGAGGAAGTCAGCAAACTCTTTGCACACTGTGTCAGCAGTTTCATGGTCTAGTCTCTTGACACCACACATTGCGTGGAGTAGATTCTGCATTTGTTCTTTGCAGGCTGCTCTGTTTTTCATAGTCTCTGGGTTGAGGCAGGAAATCTGTCAAATGACTGCATACTTCAGAGGACACTTGTCTTGTAGTTTGCTGACTGTTGCTTTCAAGAACTTTCTGCAGCTCTGCTGAAACTCAGTGACAGCTCTGTCACTTGCAGGATTCTTTTTTGACATTTTTGCTTTTTGAAGCAGGGATCTCGCCTGGAAGCCTATGTCGATTTCTCCTAAACTGCAGTAGTTATCAGAATTGGACACATCAACTGCAGCAAGTTTTTCAGCACTGTCACAATCATTTAGAACATCTTGACGGAGAAAACGTCGCATGAGGTTTCTCATCATTCTCTGCAAGTCAGAGCTGAGGTAGGGAATGAGGGGCTCATCTTTTTGGTACTTAGTCAGGAAGGGCTCCATTTCCCTTGCAACTGCAGCAAAGAAAGCCAGCTGAGCAGAGGTAAGGGGCGCACTGACACCTAACTTGACTGTCTCAAAACTCTTGTTCTTTGGTAGGGGGATTTTCTTTTCTTCTGCTGTTTTCACATAGAGATCCAGGGCAGGCAGAAGCTCAATTATCTTGGTAGCTACAGACGCATTTTCCAACCATCTGTGAGAGCAGAACTTTGGAGGTAGAGATGTGGCATTGCTAACCCTCATGAAGTCCTCTCGTCTAGCTGGGCTGTCCTTGAAAAGGTAGTAGCATGCTGACAGGAAGGAATCCACTTGCCATGAAGAAGCATTGCAGCCTGCTCGGAAAGAATTGTGGACTGTGTGAAGGCCACAACTGCCTGTGTGCAGTAGGCCAACTTTTAGGTCCTCCTTCATACTGCTGTGAATTCGGTTGTACACACTCCAGTTCACTGCAGGGCCATCCATCCCCAGCTGAATCATGTCTTCCTTGGGCAAGGAGAACTCGGACTGCACACTCAAAATTTTGTCAAACAGGTCAATTGCACAGGCATGTCCCAAGAAATCTGAGGTCAAATATCTCGTCTGGACAGCATCTCCATCCCAAAACCTGACATGAAAATCCATTTGCTTCAATTTGTTTTTCTGGTTCATGGACTCATCAAAAAGAAGCGCATATCCTGAAGAAGAAGCCCTCACTCTCTCTTTCAGCTGGTTCAGGAAATGAGGTGCAAGTCCAAAGGTGGTCAGGTACCTACACTTTGTCTCTGAACATTTAAACTGCAGAGCTGTGTCGCTGTCTGGAAACATTTGTTGAAAAAGCTCCCCAACACCCTTTGATGAGACAAAGCTGTAGTGGGACTCCACCACCTTCAAGCTCCACAGGATTTCTGCCTTGAGCGCTTGGTTGGCCAGACTGTGATCTGAAAAAAAAAAAAAAAAACTCTAGCAAACACAACCTGAGATCTGAAAAATAAAATAAAATAAAACAAAACTCTAGCAAACACCTTCATTTCTAACTTTTTTTTCTGACAGGCATTCATTCTACACAATAAGTATATGTGTTGATATTCATAGTTCTAGCGTTTCTTTTTTTTTTTGTTTGTTTGTTTGGTTTTTGTTTTTTTTCCTGTGCGCACCCCTTTGTGGATAGTTGTCCTATATAGAACTTGCCACGTTACTAGCAACATGATTTTTTCTTCTTTTTGTAGAGGGCACCTCTATATGCACACACACACACACACACACACACACACACACACACACACACACACACATGTGCACAGAGAGAGAGATTTCATGTAGAGAAAAAAAAAAGAATTTGAGAGAGAGAGAGAGAGAGAGAGAGAGAGAGAGAGAGAGAGAGAGAGAGAGAGAGAGAGCGAGAGAGAGAGAGAGAGAGTCTAAAGAGCGATGATGGGGGGAAAGCGGAGGGAAGGGGGAACCACATTCAGTGTTTGTCTGCTGGGTCACACAAGTGTGTTTTTTTATGTTCAAAACAAAATGACAAAGAGAAAGTGTCTGTCACATGTGTGTGTGTGTGTGTGTGTGTGTGTGTGTGTGTGTGTGTGTGTGTGTGTGTGTGTGAGAGAGAGAGAGAGAGAGGGGAGAGAGAGAGAGAGAGAGAGAGAGAGAGAGAGAGAGAGAGAGAGAGAGAGAGAATCTGTCACATGTGTGTGTGTGTGTGTGTGTGTGTGTGTGTGTGTGTGTGTGTGTGTGTGTGTGTGTGTGTGTGTGTGTGTGTGTGTGAGAGAGAGAGAGAGAGGGAGAGAGAGAGAGAGAGAGAGAGAGAGAGAGAGAGAGAGAGAGAGAATCTGTCACATGTGTGTGTGTGTGTGTGTGTGTGTGTGTGTGTGTGTGTGTGTGTGTGTGTGTGTGTGTGTGAGAGAGAGAGAGAGAGAGAGAGAGAGAGAGAGAGAGAGAGAGAGAGAGAGAGAGAGAGAGTTATTTTACTTACCAGTGAGTTTTGACTGGAACGTACTTGGCTGAGCACAGGTAGGCCTACTTGGTGCCTGAGCACTGCTGGTACTTGGTTGAACTGATGATCCACCGGCTTCAAAGAGATCGGGGATCACAACTCTAGTTTCCATGCGATGACGCTGTTCATTACGCTCATGGCGCTTACTTTTCATGTGCGCCTTCAAACAGGCTTCGCCCATCGATGCCAGATTTAGCGAAATGCAACACACAATACATCTTGCTTTTTTTGAATCACTGTCTCGCCTGATCCAGTACTTGTAGCTATCCTCTTTTATCCAACGATCTTGGAAAGAACACTTTCCCGGCATTTTGGTGGCTTGGAACGGTTATTTTCACTTTCAAGGCATGCGCATTGGGCCACTTCCGTCAGACAGTCTATCAGCCAGTTCCGAGATTTACTTCCCTTTACATTTCGTCTGCTACGGTCCCTTTACGACGGCAAATCAATTGAGCGCAAATTTTCCTTTTCTTTTTTTTTCTCGCGGATAATGATAATCGGGAAAGGCACACATAATTTCTTAGCTCTCTTTATAATGAAGACAGTTTTGATTTTATAAGGACCTCAGTGCTTTTTATAAGGACCGATTGTGTAAATATAAGCACTTTTAAGGCCTTATGAGACTCTACATCAAATTTAAAGACTTATAAGCACCTATAAGGACTGTACGAACCCTGGGCAGCAAATGGTGCAGTGTTCTCCACAAACAGCTGAAGTGTGGTGAAGAAAAGATCCACACCACAGCAAACAAAAAGAGAGCCAAGCGGAAGTCATGTGCTCCAGCCACCTCAACAAGCCACATCTGCATCAGATGTAACAGAGACTGCCACTCCTGCATTGGACTGACCAGCCACAGCCGGTGTTGCCGCTGAACAAATGACCTCTCCTTTGGCGCGAATTCCATAGTTGACACCAACTGATGGAGGCCTACTACTACTACTCTTCCATAAACTCTGATCAATCTCCACAGAATTGATCTCTTAATATCATACTCTGTGAGTGTGTGTATGTGTGTGTGTGTGTGTGTGTGTGTGTGGTGTGTGTGTGTGTGTTGTGTGTTTGTGTGTGTGTGTGTGGTGTGTCTGTGTGTGTGTGTGCGTGTGTGTGTGTGTGTATGTGTATCGTGTGTGTGTCTGTGTGTGAGTCTGTGTGTCTGTGTCTCTGTGTCTGTGTGTGTGTGTGTGTGTGTGTGTGTGTGTGTGTGTGTGAGATATCTAACAATCAATGTGTATGTTGCACCAGACACGGGCATTGCAACATACACCATCACACATTCCACAGCTGAATCTGCCTTCACACCATCTGGCTGATAACACAACCGAAGCATGTTGGGCCAACACATCTCGTCTTACAACTTGAAATACTTGATTTATACCTGTGAATTACCTTGGGAACGTAAGGCTCCTACAACACACCTCTAACGAACTCAGTTGTGGGAGATCCTCCTCAGCTTGGTGCACGTCATTCCGGCTGCCTTCTTCTCTGCTTCAATGCTTCTGCACCAGGTCTGTTTTGGTCGACCTACGTCCCGCTTCCATTGTGGGTTGCAGTCAAGGGCCTGCCTGATGCATCTTACAACACTCATATTTAAAGCCCAACCCTACTCCTTCATGAACATTTCCTCTTCATTGTATTAGTACCACCAGAATGGAACACATTCAAAATTATACAAACTACTGGTGAACATTAACTAGCAAGAATTTTCTAACAAAAAGAATTCCATTTCAAAATAGGAGAAATTTTTTAAATCTTGCTAGAGAAATATAGCAAAAACAATCTGCATCAAAGACGTCAGCTAGCTTTGAGGGCAGAAAACTTGACAATAAGTTTCTTCTTTCAAAGACAACAACAAGCAAGAAGATGATTTCTACACAACATTACTACAAAACCATAATGCTTACAATTGAATACATTGCTTTTATAACCCTGCATGCCTTACGATATAAAATAATTTTTTTTTAAAGCAAAACCTAGGAGGGAAATCAAAACTGATACTCAGTATCCTCAATCTGACAAAGCAGATTGTGCCCGCTCCTGTGCGCCTTGTTGGCGCACAGAAAACGCTCCCATCCGGGGGTCCAAACTACCAACTCCCGGATCCAAAGAAAAACCAGCCCCTCCCCCAAAACCAGGCGAGGGCTGGAGAACGGTCCGCTCCGGTGCCTGTAGAGGAGCCGAGGTGGTGGTGGTGGTGGCGGGGGAGCAAAAGTCGCCCCCCAAGAAAAAGGTGGTCAAATATCTCTTGGACAGGCCGAAGAAAGCCGAGAAAGACTTTCTGCATGAAAGTCGGTTCTCCATGCTTTCTGGGGAAACGTTGGAGATGGAATGACCAGAGTAGTTTTTTATGACTAATATTTTACAATGGAACGTTCGCGGTCTGGCGTCCAACAGGGAGGAGCTGCAGCTTCTCTGCCGGGACCACAGACCGGCCATGGTTGCACTCCAGGAGACGCTTTTAAAGGAGGGAAAAGATTTTAATTTGTCCGGTTTTACCTCCATCCATGAAAGGGCCAAGCCCACCGAGCGTGGAACCTCCGGGGGGTGAGCTTGCTCATCAGAGATTCCTTGTTGTACAGCTGTGTTGTCCTCGACACTCCTCTCCAGGCGGTGGCCGCTAGGGTCACGCTGCACAAGACAGTCATGGTCTGCAGCATCTACCTGTCTCCGTCGGTGGCGGTGAGGAAGGCGGACTTGGTGTCGTTGGTTCGGCAGTTGTCTCCCCCCTTCCTGTTGCTGGGGGACTTCAACAGGCATTCCCCCCTTTGGGGAAGCAAAAAGTCGTCCGCGAGGGGCCTCCTCCTTGAGGAGGTTTTTCTGGATCAGAACCTGTGCGTGCTGAACGGCAAGGTTCCTACTTATCTGCATTCCTCAAATGGTAGGCTGTCGTGTCTTGATCTGTCAGTCTGCGATCCCTCGTTGGTCTTGGACTTTCAGTGGGAAGTGCGTGACGATCTGACGAGCGGATTTCCTTTTGCTGAATGGTTTTTCCTGACTGAGCTACATGTTCTTTACCTTGCAGCTTCAGAGCCTTTCTAACGTTCTTTTTCCACGTTTGTGGGTTGGCAGAACGTTTCCTTGACAGTTTCTTTTTTGGTGGGGTGTTGTAGAGGCCTTGCTTTCTTGGGGTGGAATGCTGCTGAGGAGACCGTGGAGATGCATGGCTTGCTGAAGTGTCAGGGAAGGTGTCATTCTGTGTCACACTGCTAGAGTCATAGCTGGACTGCTCTGTGGGCTGCAGAATGAACATGCAGGCATCATAGTGTTGAGGGTCGCATAGAAACAGGGCAAGACTGATATTGGGTTTTGTCAATTCTCCTGCGTCCTTGTTTATCGGCTCCACACTGAGTGTAGACCCCCGGCTTGTGAAGATCTCCACATGCCTTTTGGTCCATTCTGCCAGGACCAGTGGCAAGAGATCGGCAATGCTTGTGGACCATCTGCCTTCAGTCCGGAGATCCTTGATGGAATCGATGTAGGCAGTGTTGTCCATGCCACGCGCCTCAGCCCCTAGAAATGGCATGAACAGCTGCCTCTCTGTCATGAGAAGATCACACAGCTTGGCCCGTAGTTCACTCGCTGTTGCGCCTTTGATATGTGTCACTGCAGCTTCAAAAAAGCAATTGCCATCAGCTTTGATCGGAACGCCAACGTATCCATTTGATCCAAGGATGTTGTCAAGTGAGGTTTGGTGGGCCAATGTCTCTTTTTGACAATTTTTAGCCTCTTCCAAGCTCGCATGTTTTCCTGTATCAAGTGCATTGTCGGCTGATTGTTTCACTTTATTAATAAGCGGCTCATCATCACTTGAACACTCAGTCCTGTATTTGCGTCTGAGAGCAGACAACGGCTCGTCCTCCTCCTCCTCGTCCTCACTGGGGAGCACAGCTTCCTCCGGATGATAGTCAGCTCCTTCCGCCATTGACACCGCGGCTGTAAACAACAAAACAGTTGCATCAGCTAATGAACATATTACTTAAATAATAAAACTATCTCTATTACTTAAACAATAAAATTCTCTCTCTCTCTCCACACACTTACACACATACACACACATACATACACACATGCATAACATATAACATCGCTTGAATTACACACACACACACACACACACACACACACACACACACACACACACACACACACACACACACATACACACACATATACACACACACACACAAAACACACACACACACACACACACACGCGTGCGCGCGTAACTTATATAACAGCGCTTGTAATATAGACGAACACACACGTGCAGAGTGATAAGATTATTGAGAGAGAGAGAGACTTGACTTGACTTGACTTGACTTGACTTGACTTGACTTGACTTGACTTGACTTGACTTGACTTGACTTGACTTGACTTGACTTGACTTGACTTGACTTGACTTGACTCATCATCATCATCCTTTACACCCAGTGGTGTGTAGGGCAGCAACAATCTTCTCTGTTGCTGTTTTTGTAACGTACTGTTTTTTACAAGACAGGGTTGTTAGCCCTGTGCCCAACCCCCAACCTGGAGGGCCAGCCCTCAACCTGGAGGACCAGGCTTTTTTCTGTTGGGGTGTGCTTTCCCCACATATGAAAGGTAGTACCAGTTTAGCATGGATTACTGGTAGCAGGCAAGGCTGACCTGACAAGTGAGACCCTCCTTAGTCGCCTTTTACGACATGCCTGGCAGGGGACAGCAGTCCTATTCTCAGCTTGCTTAGCAAACTTCCCGGGTACTGCACGGGGGACAAATACAGTCACAGATGCATATATGCACGCACATAGACACACACAATATCCTACACATACACACACATGCGCACACACACGAGCTCTCGCATACGCACACACTCACACACGAGCAGATACACACATACACGTATACGCTCGCACACACACACACCTATACACACGCACACACATAAACACCAGCTCTATTGACAGCACTCACTTCCATAAACTGATGACACACTTCCGTAAAATGATGGCACACGCGACGTAGATTGAATGCACACACTTCCGTAAACTGATGGCAAATTTCCGCAAAAGGATGGCACACGCGAGGTAGATTGAATGAATACACTTCCCTAAACTGATGGCACACTTCCGTAAACTGATGGCACACGTGGCGTAGATTGAATGCACACACTTCCGTAAACTTATGGCACACTTCCGTAAAATGATGGCACACGCGAGGTAGATTGAATGCGCACACTTCCGTAAACTGATGGCACACTTCCGTAAAATGATGCCACACGCAACGTAGATTGAATGCATACACTTCCGTAAACTGATGGTACACTTCCATAAACTGATGGCACACTTCTGTAAACTGATGGCACACGGGAGGTACATTGAATGCACACACTTTAGAAAACTGTCAGCACACACCTGCAAAACTGATGGCACATACTAGGTAGACTGAATGCGCACACTGCTGTAAACTAATAACACATATCAGGTAGATTAAATGCACAAAGTGCCCAAAACTGACGGCACAAACATGCTACATTGAAGGCACACACAGCCATAAACTGATGGCACACGCTCTGTAGATTGAATGCACACAGTTCCGCAAACTGACAGACTATTTCCAAAAACTAATGGCACACGTGAAGTAGACTTAATGCACACACTGCCATAAACACTTCCGTAAAATGATGGCACACGGGAGATAGATTGAATGCACACACGTCCGTAAACTGATGGCAGACTTCCGTAAAATGATGGCACACGCGAGGTAGATTGAATGCACACACTTCCATAAACTGATGGCACACTTCTGTAAAATGATGGCACACGCGAGATAGATTATTCTTTTATATCGAGGATAATGGAATAAGCACTCATGTGCTTTTTTTTTTACATCAAGTCCTTGTGTGCATACAGTTTTGTAAATGTCATCTGTTCCACTGGCACACGATGGTCTACTCTTACGAAAAGCGGAAGAGGATTTAACATGTGTGCAAGATGTTCTGCATGCGTTCGCACACGGGGCCTCGGTTTAAAGTCTCATACGAAGGACTTTTGGGGAGAGTGGAGTCAGCACTGATGTTAACTCCAAGAGAAAAATCTCCTCGACCGGATTCGAACCTGGGTCGTCAAATCACCAACAAAATGTTCTGACCACGAGGCTATCCGTCTCCTGAGAGAGAGAGGGAGAGAGAGTGAAACTGAGACAGAGACAGTGACAGAAACATAAAACATCATTACCTTTTGAGATAAATGCGATGAAAAATGGCTGGAAAATCCAACTGGGAAAGTGTGTTGCTTCTTCAACTGAAAATCGCAAAATGGGAAGAACAAAGGCTGGATAATTCGACTGAGAAAATTTGTTGCTTCTTCAAATGAAAATGGCAAAATGGGAAGAAAACTGCTGTGTCCAGAAAATCGTCCCTAGTAGTGGGAACCAAATTAAGGAGCCATTCCCATGCTGGAAATGTTGATAGTACCAACCGGACAGGTGCCAGATGCACATATCCCAACACCAAGTTTACACTAGCAGACCGCCAATGCTACCTGCTACAAGTCGGTATCTTGCACTTGCTA
>JASPKP010001272.1:0-5000 GCA_030674155.1 Stramonita haemastoma
GTCACTGAGGACTGGAGAAATTCAAACTGCAATCGGCTTGATTGGAGTGTTCCTAACCAATCGACTTTGTTCGCCATAGTTGACTGCTTCACTTTGTCTCTGTCTGTGTCTGTCTGTCTGTGTGTCTGTCTCTCTGTCTTTCTGTCTACGTCTGTCACACACTCTCCCTCTCTCTCCCCCCTCCCTTTCTCTGTCTGTCTGTCTGTCTGTCTGTCTGTCTGTCTGTCTGTCTGTCTGTCTGTCTGTCTGTCTCTCTCTCTCTCCTCTCTCTCATCTCTCTCTCCTCTCTCTCTCTCTCTCTCTCTCTCCTCTCTCTCTCTCTCTCTCTCTCTCTCTCTCTCTCTCCCACTCTCTCTTTGTTACTTTTTATTTTCAATCCACATTATTTTGTTTTCATCAATCATAATGCCTATTTAGGGAGAAAGTTAAATAACGAAAGATCACCAATCAATCAAGCAAGCAAGCAAGCAAGCAGGCAATGTATGAGTCAATCAATCAATGAAACAATCAATCAATCTATCAATCAAACAATTAATCATTCAATCACTGTGTGTAAGAGTGCACATGTGCGTGCGTGCGTGCGTGTATGTGTGTGTGTGTGCACGTGAGTGTCTGTGTGTGTGTTTTATGTATGTGTGTAGTTGTGGGTATGTGTGGATGGGTGTGTGACTGAAAGAGAGAAAGAGATATATAAAGAGAGAGAGACTGACAAACAGAGACAGAGACAGACAGGCAGACAGACAAGAAGGCAGACAGACGGACTGAGACTGAGAAAAGTGAACCAGTCAACTGTAAGGAACAAAGTGGGTTTCGTTAGGAACACTCCAATCAAGGCGATTGCAATTGCAATGTGTGCATGTGTGTGTTTTTGTGTGTATGTGTGTGTGCGTGCGCGCGCGCGTGCATGTGCGCGTGCGTGTGTGCGCACGCGCGCATGTGTGTGTTCTATTCACAGGAACTCTGTCCATTTTGATACCAAAGACGCATCACAGAGTTTTACAAGGTGATCTCTCACTTTATACAGAACAGGGGAGATGAAAGAAGAAAAAGCCCATAATCCGATCTACTGTACTGAACACACGTCCCCTTGCCTATCTGATCCATCATCTGGATCGTGTTCATGCACTGGCAGTCACAAAACGATGCCCATACATCCTAAGATTTATCCTCAAGTTAAGTTTAAAATGGTGAAACGAAACTTCCTCCTGTAGGCTCTCTAAAATGTCAAAGATAGAGCAGTTGAGGAAGTCTGATAAATGTCATGTTACTGTCCTTTCAGTGATATTGTACGGTCTCTAAAACTGGTATGGGTAATGAGTTTCTTTCAGGTTTTTTTGTTTTATTTTATTTTTAAGCCTTTGGTTTTGAACTTATTTACATAAAAAGAGCAATTGATCGCAATGTTTGAATATCGTGTAATACTTTTGTCTTTGCTTTTATAAGCGATCGAAAAGAACCTAAAACCAAAAAGAATATCATAATTTTATTTCATAATAACATTACATAGTAATTTGAGTACCTTAACATACGTTATGTATGTATGTATGTATGTATGTATGTATGTATGTATGTATGTATGTATGTATGTATGTATGTATGTATGTATGTATGTATGTATGTATGTATGTATATATATATATATAATATATATATATATATGTGTGTGTGTGTGTGTGTGTGTGTGTGTGTGTGTGTGTGTGGTGTGTGTGTGTGTGGTGTGTGTGTGTGTAAATCAAACGGAAGTGGCGGAAACTTACCGCTCAACCAATCAGATGGCTTTGACGCGCAGCCATCCGCAAAGGCCACTAAGGACGGAGGAAATTCAAATTGCAATCACCTTGATTGGAGTGTTCCTAACGAAACCCACTTTGTTCCTTACAGTTGACTGGTTCACTTTTCTCAGTCTCTGTCCGTATGTCTGCTTTCTTGTCTGTTTGCCTGTCTGTCTCTGTCTCCGTTTGTCAGTCTCTCTCTCTTTATATCTCTCTATCTCTCTTTCACTCTCTCTCTCTCTTCTCTCTCTCTCTCTCCTCCTCTCTCTCTCTCCTCTCCTCTCTCTCTCTCCTCTCTCTCTCTCTCTCTCTCTCTCTCTCTCTCTCTCTCTCTCTCTCTCTCTCAAATGGATTTGAAACAGTTATTTCAAATCATTACTTGCTATAATCAATCACAATCTCTTTTCAGGGAAAGGGCTAAATAAGAGAGAAAATATTGATATTCGATCATCATTTTATAACTGCTAGTGCACAAACACGAGTTTATGCACTGGAAATCATAAAATACAACATCAAAAGTCATCTACAACTTTCAAAGTGGTGAAACGAAACTTCCTGCAATATTTTCTATAAAAAAATGTTAAACTTAGGGCAGTAGATAAAATTTGATAGTGTCATCCTACTCTTCTCTTCTGTCAATAGCTTATGCTTGCACTTGAAAACTCTGATCTTCGAATTAAAAAAAAATGTGTCAGAAATGTCTCTCCTTTCAATGGTACTCTATGGCCTCTAACCCTAGCATGGGTACCCAGGTGGTTTGCATTGTCTGTTGAAAGTTTTAAAGCTTGATTTTGAAACTCAGTTCATAAAAACATAATTTTGTTACAACAATCTTTAAAGCTAGTGTGTAATAATTATGTTTCTCTTTGCTCTCATTACTGATTGGAAAAAAAAGCAAAAAAAGTAATAATATCATATGTTTATGATCATGACCATAATACTATATCATGATTCCATTACAGTGTGTGTGTGCGCGCGCGCGCGCGCGTGTGTGTGTGCGTGTGTGTGTGTTAGAGCACAACACAGACATACACTCACACACATACACAGATTTGTGCACAGACAGGCAGACAGACAGAACAGACAAACAGCCACAGCCAGACACAGACACAGACAGACACAAAGACAGACACAGATAGACAGACAGACAGACAGACAGACAGACAGGCAACAACTCAATTATATCCTTTGAGGTTTAGCCGATGGATCAAACCATGAAAGAAAGACTGCAATCAAAAAACGTTATATAAAATTAATCACTATTTGAGTTTTTTGTTTGTTTTTTTTAGACTGTTTGATGTCGCAGGCCAATAAGGAAGGGCCATCTGAGGAAGGAAGAATCCAAATGACCATCAGCCAGATGAAAGAGTAGTTGTCAAGCAAATAACACTGTTCAAAGCATATGGCAGATCCACAGCGCTGCTTCCCTAGTCTGGGATGAGGTATTGACCAGGGCAACTGGGTATCCAGATGTAGGTGGGGTGGGATGTGGGGAAGTAGGGTAGAAGAAGACATGCTTATGCATGTGTGTGCGTGTGTGTGTGTGTGTGTGTGAGTGTTTGTGTGTGTGTGTGTGTGTGTTGTGTTTGTGAGTGTTTGTGTGTTTGTGTGTGTGTGTTTGTGTGTGTTAGTGTGTGTGGTGTGTGTGTGTGTGTGTGTGTGTGTGTTTGTGTGTGTATGTGTTTTTTGTGTGTGTATGTGTGTGTGTGTGTGTGTGTGTGTGTGTGTGTGTTTGTGTGTTGGAAGGGAGGGGGGTTTGGAAGGATATGCACACTTATATATATATATATATATATATATATATATATATATATATATATATATATATATATATATATGTGTGTATGTATGTATGTATGTGTGTGTGTGTGTGTGTGTGCGTGCGTTTGTGTCTATGCGAGTGTGTGTGCGTGCCTATGTGTTTGTTTGTATGTGTATGTCTGTGAGTGTGTGTTGTGATGTGTGTGCATGTGTGTGTGTTTGTATGTGTGTGTGTGTGTGTGTGCGTGCGCGCGTATGTGTGTATATGTGTTGTGATGTTTGTGTGTGTGTGCCTTTTTGTGCTAAGGCATAATTCAGCATGTATGTGTAAGTGTATGTATAAAAATAAAATTGAGTATGTTAAGGCGACATACTTTTGTTTCTTATGCTGCTATGGCATAACAATAGAACAGAGCCGTATCTATAGTTGGAATCTTCAAGTATTTGATCAACTAATTGGATTGCATAGCCATAGCAGTTTTAAGAGTTTGCACCATATAACCCTTGCCATTCTAATTTGTGCTTTAATTTTTTTTCTAGCTGTCATCCGGTTTATATTAATTGGGCAAATAATCAATTAACCTAAAATCAGTTCCAAAACTAAAAGTAACCTTCAAATGTTAAGAAAAGCTTGAGAGTATTCTCAGACTCTTTGTTGCTTTTGGATTAAAATAGTTTTGAATTCAAACCATTGTTTTGTAGCATCATTAGCGAACAAAATATCAGCTGAAATATAAAACACAAACTGCATAAATCCGTATTTTGTCAATACTTCTGGTGAGGCTGCTTTGGGTCATTAATCGTAACTTCGTTTCATATGTGTAACTTTGTTTCCTTTTCTGGATACTGTCTTTATATTTTGCTGGAAACGTCTTTGTAAAACAAAACTGAAAATAGCAGTGAAAAAATCTAAAAGGGAAGAAGTATTTCTATAGTAACTGATGCTATTCTCTACTTAGATTCCCTTCTTATTTGGTTACGTGTCGAAGGAAGTTTTTTTGTTTTTGTTTTCATCATCCCCATATTCTTTTCTTTAAAGACAGGTCTAATATAGCTTCATTGCTGATCACAATAAAAAACATTAATACACACACCTACACACGCACAAATCTGCGCGTGTGTGCATGCGCGAACACATGCTCACACACACATGTACACACTCCACACACACATACACACAAAGACACAGACACAAACACACACACACACGCACACAAACACACACACACACGCGCGCGCGCGCGCGCACGCACACACACACACAAACGCACACACACACTAATACACATGCATGCTCTTGCCCACACTCACTCATCCCCATCTTTCCAAGAGCAGAACACCTCGGGCCCCAGTCAAAACTATTCTCCCTTCAGAAAATGTAGACCACTTGTGCCAGTGGGAATGGATAATAAACTTTACAAAACGACATGAACATGGGTACTGGATGTAAAAGCTAGCAAATGAATG
>JASPKP010001272.1:12500-30441 GCA_030674155.1 Stramonita haemastoma
AATTCAGGAAGCATTGTTCACACTTAAACAAAACTGGGTGGAGTGGGTGTTCTCAAATCTCTCCTGATAATTAGTAAAGCCGAGAGTTAGTTTCAAGAAGTGGGTGGGAAAAATATGCGTTGTGAATTTTATAATTAGTCCATATTGTCATTTAGACTCTGCTTGATTTGATTTAATTAAACATAATAAAAATTTGTTTCACTTTGACAATTAAGGAGATGCATGTATGCACAAATGACTGTACTTCACCACACGTGCGCGCGCACAAACACACACAGGCACACACATACACACACAACACACACACACACACACACACACACACACACACACAAACACACACACACGCACTCGTAAACACACACACTTACACACATATCGTCTGGTATCACTTAATGTGGAAGGACGTAAAATTGAAGACGACTACTACTACTACTACTACTACTCTTTACTTCTACTACTACTACTACTACTACTACTGCTGCTGCTTGCTGCTGCTGCTGCTGCTACTACTACTACTACTACTACTACTACTACACTACTACTAACTACTACTACTACTACTACTACTACTACTACTACTACTACACAGAGAGAGAGAAAAAACAACATGCAGACACGCAAACAGAACAATCGTGTATACAAATACGCAACTACAATGATGCCTTTTCAACTCGATTACACGGCTCTTGGCTTACAACCTACGTGGGATCTGGACACATATAGTGTGATCAAGAGTGACAACACGACAGAAGATGGCTATGACACAAGAGACTCAAAAACCCAGGAAGGGGAGAGGTAAGAGAGGATGAGTGAGTGTGAGAATTAAAGCATGTTCAGTTCATTAACAAATTAGATTTCAGCACAAATGAGAGAGAGAGAGAGAGAGAGAGAGAGAGAGAGAGAGAGAGAGAGAGAGAGAGAGAGAGAGAGAGAGAGAGAGAGAGAGAGAGAGAGAGAGAGAGAGAGAGAGAGACTGACAGACAGAGAGACAGAGAGACAGAAAGACATATACAGACAAACAAGTAGACAGTCACATAGACAGACAAATAGACATACAGACAGAGGTTTCAAACAGGAACAGAATAGACATAAGATTCAGAAACAAATACACATACACGCAGAGAAAAGGAGACAGACAGACCTAGAACACAGCCTATCCCCAAACGTGCACTACAGTGGGAGGCTAATCCTCAGAGTGGCCCTGCATATCTGACTAGCTAACAACCCATCCCTGCGTACTTGCAGAAGCAGCAGCAGTACTGGCATTCACTGAAGCGCGCACGGTCCACAGCTGCCGTAATAACACGCTACATCACACATCTCTGTCACTGAGATAAGGCCTGCAGCTAAAAGTCATGTCCTTGACAAGGTGGCCGAGGGATGGTTTATACTGGAATTGGTGCTTAGGCTTGGATGTAGACAGACCAGTGTCTGTGGTGAGATGGTCTGCCTGTCGGTTCTATGCCTTTTTGGGTGTATAAGGACCTCATGTTTACGAATACAAATACATTCATTTTCTTTTTATAAAGAATTGCAAACAATATGCTCAAACACCACGAAAATCCTCATTTAGCCTAGGGTACAAACAGTGAAAGGTTTGAATTAGATATCAAGAAACGGAAAAAATAAAACTGGAAATCATTTCATCAAATCAAATAAAAAAATAACCTCCCCCAAATCAAGTTATGCTATAAAAAAGATACTGAATCATAATTTTCAAACATGTAAAACATACGAAACCTACTTTAATTTGTATTTACCCATGTATTTACGCACCATACAATAAAATACACGTAAATAATTACACACGCAAGAATACCAGTGCACCACTTCTCATGTTATAGAAAAAAAATACCGATAAAAAAACAAAAAAACTATTCATTCACCAACGGAAACATTAATCTCCAAGTCTCTGTGCATTTCTGGCTATTCGCCATGGCTACTTAAAGCAGCAATCGTACGGGCCTTAATTGAAAGGAACAAGAACTTTAGCCATAGTAGCAGCAGCACACAACATCACAGATCTGTGTGATATCTTTGGCTGCTGCTATTGTCATGTCCTTAACAACCTGGATAAAGGTCGATCAGCGTGCACTTCCTGCTTGGCTTTCATGACAGGCAAACCAGTGTCTGGGATGAGAGAATATAAATCAGGACTGTGGTTGCCATGCCCTTTCGGCTTAACATACCCGCTGTTCATTTGACGAAAACAAAGATGCCATTCTCTCTCTCTCTCTCTCTCTCTCTCTCTTCTCTCTCTCTCTCTCTCTCTCTCTCTCTCTCTCTCTCTCCTCTCTCTCTCTCTCTCTCGATGCCTTAGAAATTACAAATAACAAAATGTATAAACCAGAATAAATCAGTCTGTTAAATATCTCATCAAATCACACTTTAAGACATTAATGAGTCACACTCCTCAAATTTGTAAAATACTACACGTGCAGCATAATCATGTAGAGGCACCAATACTTCATGCTGCTCAATTTATCGCGGAAAAATAACCCCAACATAATACATAAACACTGTTGCTAATCCCCAAATCACCCTGCATATCTGGCGAACTAACCCCTGGCAAATTGTAGCGTCAGAAGCACTGGCATTAACTGAAGAGTACAAGAACCAAAACCACAGTGACAGCAGCACACTGCATCATACACCTCTCTGCCACATCTACAGCTGCTACTATAGTCATGTCCTTGACAGTCTGGTTACTGATCAGTTAGCGTGCACTTTCTAATTATCTCTAGAGACTGGATTCTAAGCCTTTCTGGGTTTACACACTAATTATGTTGCGACTACAAAGACCTTTTTAAAGATCTGAAATGAGAAACTGTAAGTAATCTACAAACAATGTCTTTAAAAATAAAAGACTACAAGAACTTCAAGAACAACAGAGAATCTCCAACTAATTACCAGATTGTAATTTAAAAATATTCAATTATGAATGACACATTTTTCAAGCAATTTAAAACGAATTCTGAAGAAAGCTGTGTACCTACATACTTGCATACACACATAGGTACACAACTCCTTCAGGGTGCTCAATTTACCTCCAAACTAGAAATTGATGGCGACACTAATCCCCTAGTAGCACTACATGTCTGGCTAACCACCTCTGGCTATTACAGAAATAGCAGCGTCACCACTGACGTTACTTCAAGCCTGCCAGAACCAAAGCCACAGTGATAGCACACCGCATTATATATCTCTGCAACATCTACGGCTGTTACTATAGTCATGCTTTTGACAACCTGGCTTGTGACCAGTTAGCATGTACTTTCGAATTGGGCTCTGTAAAAGGCAAACCAGTGCCTTGTGCAAATTGTCTTAGTGTAGATGCTATGCCTTTCTGGATTTACGTGCCTTTTTTACAAATATACACATATTTTTTTCTAAAAAAAGAAAAAAAGAAAACAATTTACGAACACATACTTAAATATATATAAACGAGGTAGCTTCACTAACAGCAAAAAAACAAAGAAGTTTTTGTCAAGTCATTGAGAATTTGTCTTTCAATCAAAGAAAACAAGTATAGTATAACATACACACAAGCATACAGAAAGAAGGTAGCAGGTTGGTTAAAATGTTCACTAAAATAACGACAAGTAAAATCGTAAGATTATGGGTTTGATTCCCAACTTTACCTTTTCTTCCCAGTTTGACTGGAAAATCAAATTGAATATCAAAGTCTTCCTGCCTGGCTGAATATTGGCAATATCCTTGGCAACACGCTAGTAGTCAACTACAGCTTACTATATGTATACTATATATATAAAAGGAAATCATCTATTTTTGGTCAGACACCAAGGAGCATCCTGCAGGTGTTCACAGCTTTTGTCTGTCAAGGCTGATAGAGTGACAATGCCCAGCATACACACTGTTGACAGATGCTAGAGAAGGATTTAGATGGAAGGGCATGGACGTGGGATCTCAAAATGGAGATTTACGACGATACGAAGCAGTCTCAGGAATGTAGGAGGTCAAGATATTTTCTTTTAGGTTCGAATTTTAGGACATCGGGTATACAACATTATAAAATCTTCTATACTCACTGTCTCTCTGTCTCTGTGTCTGTCTCAATCTCTGTGTTGGTCCTCTGTCTGTCTGTCTGTCTGTCTGTCTGTCTGTCTGTCTGTCTGTATCTGTGTGTTGCAATCAGTTTGTCAGAAGTGTGTCCCCATTTTACTTTCTTTTTTTATATAGATTTTTTTTTTAGAGATAGTCGTTATCCAAACTCTGAGACCGCTAGCTATGCGCACAAAATCATCAGCAAATTTATACGTGTGTAACACTACCACAGACACTTGGCTTTCATGCTATCATCTGTTGCTGTTTAATGATATGGCTGTTGAATGTAATCTCGTCGTTTGCGCATCCTTGAAGGCGCTCTAATGCCCATTGGCTGTGTATCATCTCCGCTCACAACGCTTTAAAGGCACTTCAAATCGCAACCATAGTTTTAATCCCGGTCTTGTTTTTAAACCACCGGTTCAAGTTTCTACACGGTTCTCTGTTTCTCTGTCTCTCTCTTTTTGTCTCTCTGTCTCTGTCTTTCTGTTTGTCTATCTACTTGTCTATCTATCTGTCCGTTCCGTCCGTCCGTCCGTCTGTTTGTCGGTGCGTCTCTGTCTCTGAATTTGTCTGTGTGTGTGTGTGTCTGTCTGTGTCTGTCTCTGTCTGTCTGTCTGTCTGTCTGTTTCCTTACCAAGTGGATGCGTAGTGCTTGATCGATCTTCTCTTATGCTTGTGATTTAGCAGATTATAGATTTCTGCTACTGGCCTCAGCTGACACATTCCCACTTCAGGGAAGCTCAATTCATTGAACAGATTGCATGCTAGGTATGCTCGTGTTTCCGCAACTCTTTGAACGTCGCCATGAATGATGGTATTTTTAAAACGCGCATAACTGAATTTTGATCG
Organism: Stramonita haemastoma; assembly: GCA_030674155.1. Lineage (NCBI taxonomy): Eukaryota > Metazoa > Mollusca > Gastropoda > Neogastropoda > Muricidae > Stramonita > Stramonita haemastoma. The sequence continues at coordinate 17,421 of JASPKP010001272.1, forward strand.
TCTGGATGAGTATATCATTGAAGGGAATCAAGGCACTAGCAAGTCTGCGCTTTTAAGTTGACCTGGGAGATCGTAACAACCGCCCTCCCCTTTACTTTTACTCAGATGTCATGTACCCACGGGATTGAAGTCAAAGTGATTTAACCACTCGGCTATAGCTTCCGTCTCAAACAGGTTTAAACCTGTATGCGTAATCCTCATTGTAACATACACTCCTGTTCTTCTTCCCTCTTAAATATCTATAAAAATACAAATAAAACCCCCTTAATACTATTGATCAAACTTCTATACTATTTCCTGCACACTTCCGTTTTGAAAAAAAATAAGGCAGACTTTGATATTATTTTTAAGCAAAATATTTGATTGAAATATCGATTTATATAACAGTAATTGAAATTAGCCCTGTAATCACCTTTAAAAAGGAACTAAACAGATCGATTAGAATAAATCAAACCAGAAATGATGAAACATTTGCATGCACTTCTTCATTAAAAGCCGTTTCCTGCTTTTTTTACAATAATTATTTTTCTCGTGTTAAGAGTATTAAGTATGCAAAGCGAAAATAAAAACTTTGTGTTAATTATGAATTGTGCTGGCAAGCCAACCCGACTAATAAAACGTACAGAATTTTAATGCTAGCTAAGAATTTTGTTATTAGAGTAATGAATTATTCATTTTAAAAATGTTGCAAATTTCACAATTTGTTTTCCTTATAAAAAGTCTGAACATGTTTTTTGCGCGAAATAAATAGCTATTAACATAAAATCTCTCTCTCTCCCCCTCTCTCTCTCTCTCTTCTCCTCCTTCTCCCCTCCTCCTCTCTCTCCCTCTCTCCTCTCTCCTTCTCTCTCCCCTCTCTCTCTCTCTCTCACACACACACAAACACAAACACAAACACACATACAATTACACACTCACCCACATGTGCATCAATATACACACAGCTACACACACCACACACACACACACACACACACACACAACACACACACACACACACACACACACTCACAGAACAAAGAGAAAGACAGGCAGTTTGTAAAACAGGGATAGAGAGACTGAGACAGGTGCAGAACCAGAGAGAAAGATGCACCCAGAAAGAGTCGATACAAACACAAGCACACAGAGGAAGGCCCTACATTTTATCCTGCTCCTAATTCGTTCCGGCTCTTTTAATCGTTCGCTACTACCCGCCAATTACAACCGACATTGAAAAAAAAGCCAAAAGAAGGAAAGGGCAAAAATCGAAAATCCCCAGCCAAAAAATAGTTCCCATCGTTTCACGTGCAGTCAGTCGTTAAGGACCAATCATGGGCAACGAAATCTGATCTGCTTGAAGTCAGGTTGTAATACTGGTCAATGTGTGTGTGTGTGTGTGTGTGTGTTTGTGTGTGTGTGTGTGTGTGTGTGTGTGTGTGTGTGTGTGTGTGTGTGTGTGTTTGGGGAGAGAGAGAGAGGGGAGAGAAAAGAGAGAGGTAGTGTTGTGTGGTGTGATGTGTGTGTTGTGTTGTGTTGTGTTTGTGTTGTTTTTGTGGTGTGGGTGTGTGTGTGTGTGTGTGTGTGTGTGTGTGTGTGTGTGTGTGTGTGTGTGTGTTGTGTTGTGTCGTTATGTGCTATTGTTTTTAAATGGTCGGACTCAAGAGAGAAAAGAACACACACACACAAGATAGAACAAACACACACACTTACACACACACACACACACACACACACTCACACACACACAACACACACACACACACACACAACACACACACACACACACACACCCCACTCACACGCATACACACACACACACACCCTATTCATTCCACTTCCCGTATCGTTCACGCACCACTCGCCAATTACAAGCGACATGGACAAAGGCAAAGAGCAGGCAGAGAGAAATCCACAGTGGCCAGCAATCCAATAGTTTTTCAACGTACACCCCTAGGGGGAAAAAAAAGATAATCGAACGTAGCAGAAAACGAAAGTAAAAAGTAGTCAGATTATATTTGCCCAAAGACCCCGCTAGTCGATCAATGCACACGGCTAATTTGCCGCCAACACACGGCTTGCCTCAATCCCAAGTGGGGCCACAACATTGTGGGGGGAAGCAAGTCCGTATTTCCATAAATGTGGTTTTTTTAAAATTGAGTTAAGGTAATGACCATTGCTTTTTCAGAAGATTTGGGGGAAAGCAATTCTAGAACAATTAGACTGTTTTTCAAAAGGTTTCAGTGCCAGAGGCTGTAGCCGGGTGGTTTAAAAACACCGTTCGACTTAAAATGTTACGGGTTTCTTTGGGTGGGGGTTTCAACTCTCGGCGGCCTGGTGAATTTTAAGTGCTGGGATTTTAAAGACCCTTTGTTCAAAAATTCAAAAGGCTGAAAAGGGTAAATGTAAACGCCCTTTGTTTAAATACACGTGTAATTCAGGGTCAGTGTTCAGTATTTTCCGGAGCATAAATCACTTTAACACATCCCGGGAAGTTTGAATAGGGCTACCTTTAACCAAAAAATGGTCCCCAAATTTAGCCCCCAACTTGGAGCTCTTTTGAGTAAAGAAAGCTTCCCCCAAAAAAACAAAGAAAAAAAAAAAGTTTTTTCACTTTTAAACATTAAAAAAGTCTTTTGCTGTCATAATTTATTTTGGGCGCAAAATTCCTAGCGTACTGCCCCCACCTTTTTTTTTTCCCATCTATATGCCCTACCCCGTTTTTTTAGGCCACCCAACATTGCACCAAACAACCACATGTTCGTGTTAGAATCTCTGAGGGCCACCAGCCAGCGGGCCCCCTGCATTTCTGCTGGATCACTTTAGTGGGCTCCGTATATCTGATTAGTCCACCCACAAACAATACCCAACGAAATGCTTACCGCCCGAAATATAGCCCAAGTTGGAAACTTGAAAACTGTTGAGGTACCCCGATTGTGAGAGGGTAGCCACCATTAATGTTTTTGTCCCCAACAAAAACGATACTAACTCATCCAGGCACAGAAGTATGTGGGAATTAAGAGATACAGAGACAGGCGGCCCCTTGGTATAAATAGCACGATTGAGAAAACACCTTCAAAATCCATTCACAAACTGGGTAAACATTTAACTGTGGGCCCCCAATCAGACCAAAACCCAATTCATGCAGTTTTAGAAACCAGCTGAACTATTAGTTTCCCACAACAACAAAAGAAAAAAACCCCCGAAAAAAAACAACAAAAAAAACCTTCGTTCATAGGAAACTCAACCCCAAACAAACTCCCCTAACACTTAATACGCCATCCACTACGCCACGGCGGCTTAAAGGGTCATGCAATCCCTTATAAGTTTAAATAAAAAGGGGTACCAATAAGCAAGACTGTTCAATACACATTGCTGATCAGTGACACTTAAAGATTTATGGGGTATTGATCTCACAGCTGCAGCAGCAGCCCTTTTCCCAGTCTGTGCTGATAACCGTCAGGCCCAGGAGGCAAGGCGATATTCCAAACCTGCCCGAAGGGGGTTAAAAAGGCAAAGGGTTCCATAACCTGGGCAAATCCTCCGGGTAGCGAGGTGTCAGAGACCTCAGCTTCTTCAAGGGGCCAGCAAAATTTAATGGGCTCCCATCTCCTCTCCCTCACGCTTTACCTTCCCTGACCCAAAAAAGGGGAGGGGACCTTTTTCAAACTGGGTGGGACTGGTGGGAACCCGTGCTAAAGCAAGGCAAAGCCAAACGGTCACCCATCCACTTGGAACCCCCGTTCGGGCCTGCTTAACCTTAGCTTTGGAAAACAAGTGCTCCCGAATAAAAGAGCTTTCCCCGCCCTCCAGTAAATTATTCTGAGCACTAGATCAAAATATTGCAGATAGGGTCTTTAAGCCCACAAGTATTGAATAAAAGTGTGTATAATTTTTGCACCTTTTGCTTAGGTTCCAAGGTTTTACCAACTGTTAGGTATTTCCGAATGCTACAACATTTTACTCTTTTTCAAATTTAGCTTGATTCCGGGTTTCACGAGGTAGAAAGAGACAATTAAAAGCCTTTCTCTGAGATACGGTGTTTCAAAGCCACAATTAAAGATTAAACAAACAGGGTAGTTTAGTCCAAAAGCTTTAGAATGAGCAATAACCCCCAAAAATTCAAAAGTACTGGGGGTCAAGTTAAAGTCCGTGTATTTTGGTATGCGTGGTTTTACGCCTTATGTGGAGACAATTTTTCAAAACGGCTTTATGAACGGAGGCTAAAGCCTGTGAAAATTTTGACCGTTTTGGGCTTAAAACTCGAGTCCGGTGAGGTCGGGGGTTCTAACTCGGCGGCGTGTGGGGAAATAAAAGGAGGGTATTTTGATGATCTCAAAGGGGCTTCAAGCGTTTACAAAAGCCTGTTTTTTTACCTTCCGTTTATATAATATGTAATTCAAGTTAGAAGTTTCGTCATTTCCGGGAAAAAATAAAACCCAAACGAATCACAAAATCCCATCAAAAAGGCTACCTTTATAAAAAAAAAACAAATTGTCAACATTAGTGAAAAAAACCTGAAACCTTTTCGGTTTCTGCCAAAAAAAAACCACCCCCAAAACCAAAAACAAAACATGAAAAAACACGTTCAACGCAATTTGCAATGAAGCACAACAATGCACAACCGCGGCTGGTTTTGGTCCACAAAACAAAGGGGAGTAAGTCAATACCCCCTTGATTGCCGGGGGAAAAGTACCCCCCCAAAACCCTAAGCTTTTTTACGGGGAGAAGGCGGGGGAAATGCTCGGAAGGGGGAAAAAACTAACTTTTAAATTTTTATCATCAAGCGGGCCCCTTCACCGGCTTAATGCCTTTTTTCCCTCTCTGTCCCCTGACACGTGTGTCTGTCTCTGCCCCTTTTTGTCTGCCCCGGGTTGGGGCCCGCCCCTTTGCCCCTTTGTCCTGTCGTCTGTCTGTCTGTCTGTCTTCTGCCCCGTTCCCCCCCGTCTGTCTCTTCTTCTCTCTCTCTCTCTCTCACTCTCCCCCTCTAAATCTCTGGCCCCCCTCCCCCTCTAAAACCTCCTCTTCTCTCCTCTCTCCTAAAATTTCTCTCCCCTCCCATTCCCCCTCTCTCTCTCCTTTTCCTTTTTTTTCTCTGTGCCCCGTTTTTTCCCCTGTGGTGTGAAAATTTTGTGTGTGTGGGGGGTGTGTGTGTTTTGTGTGTGTTTGTGGTGTGTGGGGGGTGTTTGTACCCCGTTATTTTATCAAACACAAAAAAACCCCCGCCGCGCACACACACCCACAAACACAAACACACACACACACAAACACCCCCAAAACCCACACACACACACGCAAACCCCCCACACACCACCATACTTGTTTCTGTGCTTTTCCCTTTCCCCTTTTCCCTTTTTTCAAATTCATAGGCATTGCAAAAGAGAAAACTAGATTTTAAAAGAGAGTGCAAAAGGGGGACAAAAATGCGGGGGCCCCAAAGCTCGAGAGAGAAAAGAGAAAAGAGAAGAGGGAGAGAAGAGAGAGAGAGAGAGAGAGAGAGAGAGAGAGAGAGAGAGAGAGAGGGGGGTAGAGAGAGAAAGAGAGAGAAGAGAGAGACTACAAAAAGCAAAAAGCTCACCATTTGGCAAACCTCAGATTTTTGGGGGGAAGAACGAAAGAAATGAAAGATGAAAGTTTTTAAAAAAAAATTTTTTAAAAGGGGAAAGGTCAAAAATTTAAATTTAGGAAAAAAATAACCCCCCAAACAATTTTAAAGATATTCATTTTTTTTTTTGTTTTTTTTAAGGATAATAAAAACAGCCCCTCGTGGCTTTTCCCCCTCCTTTTTTCCCCCTTGTATGTTTTTTTTTTAAAAAATTTTGGGCATGGGGGCCCCACCGGCCCCATTTGGCCACTTTTCCCCAAAAAGCGGAACGGGGTTTTTAAAATTGTGCGCAAATTTTCTGAAAAGCATTCGCGCAAAAAAACCCTTTTTAATTTTCATCCGAAGGGGGGGATTTAGGGGGTTTTTTTTTGGTTTTTTTTCGGGGGGGGGTGGGGGGGGTTTTAAATTTCAAAAAAGGCAACTCCGTGGAAAATTTCCCCTTTGAGCGAGTTTCGCCCCCCGGTTTTTAAAAGGGGTGATGAAAAAAGGGGATGATTTCCCCGGGGGCCCTTTTATTGGAAAGGCTAAAAAAAAAAACCCGGATACAAAACGGGAAAATATGTGCTGGGGCCCCGTAAAATCCCCCAAATTTTGGGGAAACCCCCGAAAACCCCCGCCTCCGGGGAATTTTAAAATTTTTAAAAAATTTTAAAATCCTATTTTTAAAAGCCGTTTTTAGTGTGTGTTTTGTGTGGTTTGTTGTGTGTTTGTGTGTGTGTGTTGTGTGTGTGGTGTTTGTGTGGTGAGGGGGGTGTGGGGTTGGGGTGGTTTTTTGCGCGAATGTTTTCGCAAAAAAGGGGTTTATTCTTAAAAATTTCCCCCATGTATTAAAAAATTTTTTAAAGTGCTTTGAATTCTTAAAACCCCCAAAAGAACCTTTAAAGGAGGGAAATACAACAACCAAAAACCAAAAAATCACCTTCCCCCTTTAAAAAAATGAAATTTACGTGTTCACTGTTTAAACAACTAATCAACAAATAAAGACAACAAAGAACATTGTTTTTTAAAAGTCCCGGGGAAAAGGTGCAAGTTGTGATTCTGACGGCGAGATGAAAAGCGGTTAAAAATATTTCCCCCCCTAAAAATATCTCTTTTTAGAGGAAAAATTTTTAAGGGGCCGACGGGGGAATTTTTCCAAGGAAAACCCGGTTATTGGGGTTTTTAAAAAAAAAAAATCTTCACTGGCTGGGGGGTTTCTTACCCTTTTTCCCTTTTTTGGGCAAAGTCGATGAAAATTTTGGTTTTTAAAAAACATTGAGGGTTGGGGCCTTTTCCCAATTTTCCCCTTTAAAATGGGACCCCGGAAAATTGTCGCGCTTTCATCCCCTTCCCCCCTCTAAAATTTTTATCCCCTGTCACTCCCTAGCCAATTTTGTTCCCCTTTAGTTTTTTTTTCTAGGCTTACGAGGATGAAAAAAAAATCTTTTTTACTCTTCTGCCTGGGGGGGCCTTTGGGGGGGGGGGAAAAAAAGGGAAAAAAAAAAAATTTTTTTTTTTAAAAAAAAAAACCAAAAAAAAAAAGGGGGGAAAAGGGCAAAAGGGGGGGGGGGGAAAAAGGGGAAAAAAACCAGGGGGGGGGGGGGGGAAAAGGGGGGGAAAAAAAAAAAAAAACCCGGGGGGGGGGGGGGGGGTTTTTTTTTTTCCCCCCCCAAAAAAAAAAAAAAAAAAAAAAAAAAGGGGGGGGGGAAAAAAAAGGGGGGGTTTTTAAAAGGGGGGGGAAAAAAGGGGGGAAAAAGGGGGGGGGGGAAAAACCGGGGAAATTTAAGGGTTGAAAAAAAAAAAGGGGGGGGGGGGGGGGAAAAACGGGAAAAAAAAGGGGGGGGGGGGAAAAAAAAAAAAAGGGGGGGGGGGAAAAAGGGGGGGGGGGGGGTTTTTTTTTGGGGAAAAAAAAAAAAAAAAATTTTGGGGGAAAAAGGGGGGGGGGGGGGGGGGGGAAAAAAAAGGGGGGGTTTTTTTTAAAAAAAGGGGGGGGGAAAAAAAAGGGGGGAAAAAGGGGGAAAAAGGGGTTTTTTTTAAAACCCGGGGGAAAAAGGAAAAAAAAAAAAAAGGGGAAAAAGGGAAAAAATTTTTTTTTAAAGGGGGTTTTCCCGGGGTTTTTTTTTTTTTTTTTTTTTCCCCTTTTTTTTTTTTTCCCCGGTTGGTTTAACAATTACCCAAAAAAAAAAATTTTGGGGGGAAAAATTTAAAAAAAAAAAATTTTTTTTTTCGGTTTTTAAACCCAATTTAAAAAAAATTAAATTTTTCCCAATTTTTTTTCCCCTTTTTTTTAAAAAAAAGGTTAGGGCCCAAAAAAATTTTTAAAAAAAATTTTTTTTTAAAAAGGAAATTAAGTACATATATATAACGTCAATATTAGGGTTCCCAAGGGGAAAAAAAAAAAAAACAAAATGTTACTTTTGAGCATCAAAACCCTTTATTACCCCATTGTAAATTTACACAATATCAATAAATAATTTCGATTTTTTGTATCTTTTTCATGCAGTTTTTTTTTTAGCTGAGAACAAACCCCCAAATACTTGAATAATACTAATAGCACTTAATAAACTGTTAAAATTTAAATTTTAAAGAACTGGGCACGGGGACTTTTTTTAGCCTAGAAATAAAGGGGAATATTCCGTACTTCCAAAACCAAAAATCTGCAGGGAAAAATCCAAAATTCCCGATTCCCAAGACGGGAACCCCAAAAAAGTAAAATAAAATATCTTGCCAAGTTTAAAATTTGACTCTAAATGGGCAACTGCATTCTGTAAAAAAAAATGAATTTTTTACTGTTAATTGTTTCCCCTTCTTATTTTGTTCTTCTTTTTTTTCTTTTTCTTCTTGTTTTATCATCATCATCTCATCATTATCCTAATCACATCCCTCATCATCATCCATCACATCATCAACACATCACATCATCACTCTTCCTTCTTTTTTTCTTCTTCTCCTTCCTCTCTTCTTCTTCTTTTCTCTTCTTCTTCTTCTCCTTCTTCTTTTTTCTTCTTCTTCTTTTTTTCTTTTTCTTCTTCCTTTTTTTCTTTCTTCTTTTTCTTCTTCCCTTTTTCTTCTTCTTTTTTTCTTCAGCGTTCCTTCATGTTGGGTAGAATATAAGCGCCTGGTCTTCTCCTGGGGTTGTTAATCTGCAGCACTTTGCCCAAGGCCTCACCGACGCAATTACTCAAATCCACCCCGCTATTTTTCCCTTTCCTGACCACCAAAAGGGCAGGTACCCATTTACATTTTGGGTTCTGGGAAGACTGTACAAAACAAGGGTGGGACGAACGGGCACCCATCCACTTTGGAAAACGCATTCACTACTGTTTAAACCTTAGCTTGGGGAGAACATGCTCGGGGACTAAGCTTATCACCTTTTTCCCACACAGGGAAAATCCTATGAAATCGATAACACGTCAAAGTAGAGACAACTTAAAACGCTTGGGACGCACACCTTTAACCCAAGTGTACTAAGCCACCCCGTTGATTTTCTAAGGTTTTTGAGGAGAAAAAGCCTCCCAGGTGCCACAATGATTTGTAATCCAAATGTACAACAAAACTTTTTTATTTTTGGGTTTCAAATCTCACAGCACACACGCCACACCCAACAACACACAACACACACACACACACAACACACACACACACACACAAACAAAAAAAAAAGAAAAAGAGACACCACACCACAACCCAACACACGCATGGACCACGCACACAACCACAACAAAAAAACAAGCACATACAAATACAAACCCCACCAATACAAAAAATATACATAGACAAAAGAGAAAAGAGAAAGACGAGAGAGAAGAGAGACAGAGACAATAGACATCATAGAGAGAGATAGAGAGGGTATACAACAAACACAGAAAAACAGACAAACACAACCAGTCCAAAAAAAAGGACACTGAGTAAATTTGGACCACAGCCAAGGCAAAACAACACCCACACGACCATTTTCTTTTAGGACAAGTCCACTCACCGTTTCACCCCCTTCTCCTTATACCATTTTTGGCCAGTCGCACATACCCTCATCCGGGAAACACACTCCCCCCGTTCAGACACGGGTTTGCCCCCTCACACAAATCCACACCAGGGGACCCGCAGCCCAAAGGAATGACTCTCAGGTCTGTGAGGGTTCGCCACCACAATCTCGAAAAACAGTTCCGAATGACCCCTCGAAACCTGGGCCAAACCCACCAAAGGAAGCGCAGAATCAGAAAGGGTTTTTTCGTACCGAAGGAAGACCCCCGAAAACATAGGACCCTCTTCTAAGGGGATCGATGAAATCACTGACTTTGCCCGGGGAAGTTCTGCTGGGGGAGACCCCATCCACGGGAGGAGGGTCCTCTCGTTGCCCGGCTGACCCCACCTTGTCCCACCTGGAGTCGTTGAGCTTCCCCCGGGCACGCAAATACGATCCCCGGCCATTTCAGTCCGGGCGAGGTTCCGGCGACATCTTCAGCCGAATACTTGAACTTGCCGTGGTCCACGTACACCACACGCGTTGGAAGAGTCTTTTTTGAACTCGAAAGAGAACGACCGTTGAGACAGGGTTCCCGGGAAGGGAATTTGGCATAAGCGCCGGGGTCTTCCGTCCGGGTTAAAGGAAAAAAATTTGTGCATATAGACCACAGGCAGGACTAGGGGCTGGGGCTTGAGCCAAGCCCATCCTGTAAAACTCGTAGACGCATGGGGGTGTTTTTTAAAAATTTTCTGTCACATACAACTTTTTTCTTGTTGCTAAACAGTGATTATTTCTCAATGCCATGTTTTGCTAGACCAAAAAATCTATTTTTCACTTGGATTTTTACAGTGACATTAGCGTTATAATCCGTACACCTAAAGGTACATCATTTTTTTTTTTCTTTTTTAAAAATAGCACGGGGGATCAAAACCTTACTTCTTACCAAACTGATTTCTTTTTCTCTCTTTACTCAGACCAAAATCTTTGCGTCAAACAAATTTTTTTTTTTATCTAGATTTGCTTGCCAACTTTTATCCCAAACCGCAACCTACTCCATACATACTACACCTCATTAACTCTCCCCCCCAAAAAAATCCACAAAAAAAAAAACCCTTTACCAACCACTCACCACCCATCACAAAGTAGATAACAGAAGAAAAAAAAAAAAGATAGACAAAATTAACGAAACTAAACACGCACATCACAGCACAGCGCAGCTCTACAATCATCGAGACTGAAGAGAAAAAGCGGTGAACACGGTTGGAAGAACAAGGAGAAGACAAACACAGACGGCAGACAGGAGGGAGACAGACTATCCACAAGCCGCACAATTGGTTGGGTGGGGGAGAACCCTGGTCGCCTGCCCCCTAATGGCTTTCTGTCCAGCCTCCTTCCAGGCCGGCGTCGTAAACAGCGCACCCCCAACATCCCTCCTCCCTCTCAACCAGAAACCAAACACAAGACCTCTTTTGGGTCACTGTTTTTTTCCTCCCCTCTTCTCCAAAATGTTGGCCCCTAAGAATAACGAGGCTGTTATCGGCTACCTTACCGCATTATCTAAAACGGGACGTACGCCACCCCCAAATTTGTCTAAGGTCATTTTTTTTTTTACAGGTGTTAGTTTTTTTTTCTGTGTTTATGTAGTATGTATGTATTATGTATTATGTATGTATGTATGTAGTATGATGTATGTTGAGTATGTAGGGACGGAGGGACGGAGGGACGTATGTATGTAGTGTGCATAAAAAAATTATAAATAAAATGAAATAATTAATATATTATATATAAAAAGAAGACAGAGACAGAGAGGAGAGTGGGGGGGGGGGGTAGGAGAGATAGCTATTTTTACTTTTAAAAAAAAAAAAAAACAAAAACCCAGAAAAAAAAAAATATATACACAAAGGGACAGAAAAAACCCTCTTTACAAAAAAAAAAAAAACCCCAAAACACCCAAAAAAAACCATCAGAAACAAATCCTCAAATCCCAAAGCCAAACATCTGACCCTAAAAAATTTTTCACGGGGAACCCCCCAAAAAGCTTTTCAAAAAAAAGCGCTTTTCCCTCCCCCAAAAACCAAAAACGGATTAAATTTTTGGGAGCTCACCATAAAAACGGCAGCTAAAAATCCATATCTTTTCGCCTGGCTGTGAAAGGGAGGGCTTCACGATTGATTTTTTTTTTTCCTGAGTGGTTTTCCCACTTTGATAATTTTCTAATTGCCCGGGTCAGGACATGTCCACAGGCCAGGGCTGACACTAGGTTGCAACTTTGTTGCAAAAACTTTGGGGTTTAGTATTGACAGCTGAGGGGTGAAGTTTGTTGCAGAAAAAACTGAGTGTGGTTTCCTTTTTACTATCTTTCATTGTGCGTGGGTTTGTGATAAAAAATTTTTTTTTTAAAAGCTCTGGATAAAAGACCTGTTAGAGTTGTCTGACAGCTGATTGCAACTTTGTTGCAGAAATACCCGGGGTGTTTTTCATTATTGACAGCTGGGGTTGCAACTTTGTTGTAAAAAAAAAGCAGTGTGATTCATGTATTAACACTAGGGTTTCAACTTTTTTTGCAGAAAAAATTTTCGCATGTGATTCATGTATTGACAGCAAGGAAAAACCCCTTTGCAGCCGAGATTTTTATCCCTAAACCCCTTTTAAAAAAAAAAAAATCATGACTCGGGCTTTTTGGGAAAAAATTTTTTCGTTTTGGGGTTTTTTTTTTAGTGTGGGTTTTTTTTTTTTAAAAAGGGAATTTTTCCCCTTGTCCCCGATATCTTACCACAAAAACTTTTTCAAACATAACACCACTAGATGGGAAATTTTTTTTTTAATGGGTGTCACTGCTCTGGCTGTACCCAATTTTACACGAGTAGAAAACCCCTTTTTCACAAGGGAAGTGTGTTGGGACAAAAAATGGTGTACAATGCGTGAACAAATTACATATGTTGAGAGGCCAAAAAAATGAACGTTTCGAATGGGGTATTCCCATAGCGCGCTTAAACAATGGCATGATCACGGTATTTTTTATTGGTATTAGAATTTAAAATACTTTGGGTGCAGAATGCATAATACGCTTTTTTTTTAAAAATTCGCTTCAATAGATTATTTGTTTTTTTAATTTTTTTTTGTTTTTTTTCTTCACAAAATTTGTTAAAAAAAATTACTTTTCAAAAATGAAAAAATAAACTGCAAATCACGATTAAGCAAAAATAGGGGGCAAAATTTGTTGCATTTAGACTATGAGGTCAAAGCAAAAAGGGAAAAGGGGAAACATTTCTGAAAAATTCAAAAAAAAGGGGCTCCGTATTTTTACTACAGAAAGCAATAATACAGATTTTTCGTCAAAATACAAGAAGGTACTTAAACTTTCCTTTTATTGACGTCATTTTTCTTGAATATTTTTCACTCTGCGACACTAAAACCCTTTTTCTGTGAGCAAACTGCGTGGGGGGGGGACATCAACTTATTAATGAAAAAAACAGAAAATATAACTTTTTTTTAAA
>JASPKP010001273.1:0-2500 GCA_030674155.1 Stramonita haemastoma
AGTTTTTGGTGTCGGACATGGACCAAAAACTTCACCAGCCCGGTGAGTCAATCAACAGTCTTTCGTGACAGTACCAGTTTTTTGGAAAAAGATACTTTTCCTTACAGTCAACGATTAGCGCTGTGGAAAAAAAAAGTAGACAAAAATAAAGAACGCATATGTCAACTAGAGGCAGAGAATGAAATGCGTCAGAGGACTAACGGGCTAGGGAAGATTTGGACAGGTAGAAAGTCATTCCGAAGAAAAAAATGTAAAGTGTTTGGCATCGCGAAAATGTTGGGGGAAAATTTCCGGCATGTGCTGACAAAGTGGTCGCTCTTTAAACGAGTTTTTTACGGGAAAAGTATGGGACACCAGGGACATAGAAAAGAAGGCCCATGGCTGGGAAAACCCGACACCGCAACACTAAGCCCCGCCCCAGATAGTCGGTTTCACAGATGGACTAACAAAATGATGCTTTTTCACACACACACATGCTCGTCCCCCCCTTGCAAGGCAGGAAATCCGAATCACACAGACCTGACAAAGAAACAAACAGCAAAACTGAAACAAGTACAAGGGGAAGGGGAAGTTCGGGTTTCTCACAAAAAACGGCAAACTGTAACAAGAGAAAGACGCGAACAAACAAAAAACAGAACGGAAGTTTTTGACCCCCCCCCCCCCGTGCACACAGAGAAGACAACAAAGGGAAAAAAGACTGTGAATGTTCCAGACAATGTTAGTGATGTTGGTGCTGGCACTGAAGACAGTGAGGAGAGCTCCCCTGCCTCCCCCCTGTACAGCGACATGGTGGCCAACAGACACCGACCTAACTCCACAGAAAAGGCAGCCGCTTCACGGGAAACCCGCCCCCAACCACGCCGCAGGGGTCTAAAAATAGCAGAGAAGATCCAGCCTCTGGGGAAGCCCACTGTGACGTCATCGAACCACAGCGCACGGACTCTGGTCGCGCCGAAGCGACTACGTCAACGGCAGCGGGGAACTCCGTGAGTACAGCACGTGATGTCCGAAACAAGAACTGTGGGGCCCGCAATACGAAGCAGCGTGCTGAGCGCCAGTCAGGGAAACCCCGCAAACCGACGCCGGGGCCAACAAACACGACAGCAGTCACAGTCCACGTCATCACCTCACAGAGGCCAGCCTCTCATCTCAGACAGAATGACTACTTCACGCAAACTGACCGGTGGTGGTCAGCTGAACTCGGACAGGGAATAGGGACAACGGCCATGGCCACGTCACTGCTGATATCACTACTGTCAATGACAATGACAATGACAATACCAGCCATGCAACTGACAATGACGGTGACAGTGACAATAACGATACAACTTCCACAACACAACAGCAACCAACAAATCCTAGGCACATGCAAATCACAGTTAAGAATGCTGACTTGGAATATCGGAGGCTACTTTCTAAACTTGATAATGCAGACTTTGTTAAGTACATTGCATCGTTGACATTATATGTTTTACAGAAACGTTTATACAATTCGATATTCAGTTTCATGTTTTTGCAGAGTTCAATGCCTACATTGCCCCGGCAAAGAAGCTCAGCCACCACGGCAGGCTTTCAGGAGGGGTGATTGTGTTAGTCAAGAAACACCTCAACTGTTATATTGAAAAGATTTGATATTCATTACGATCAAACAGTGATTCTGAAACTAAACAAAAACCTTCTCAAAACAGACAAAGATGTCATTCTGTTATCCACATATGTGCCCCCATACGATTCCCCATTTTATGATACATCTGATTTTCAGGATGGTATTGAGCGGATAGAACAATGTTTAACTGATGTGTGGGAAAGGTTAGATGAGGTTTTATATTCTCTTGTGCGGAGATTTTAAAGCTCGCACTGGGGACAGAAACACTCTGTATATAAAGGACAACATACCTCAAGATAGTGAAATGGTTTTTGAAAGATCATCAGATGATTCATTTGTCAACGTGTTTGGTAGAAAACTGTTAGATGTTTGCCAAATGTTTGATTGCTCTATATTAAATGGATGTCATTTTTTTTGATGCTGAAGGAAGTGTGTCGTTCATATCACAGGCTGGGTCTAGCCTAATTGATTATTTTTGTGCATCCAACGAAATCTGTTCCGACAGCATTTTTCAATTCTTAAAAGTTGAGGACAGGTTGGAATCCGATCACCTGCCTGTGTCCCTGACTGTGCGCGCTGTACAAACAAACCAGGAAAGTGCACGTGCAACTCGACAGCGCGTAAACAAATTGGTATGGGATGAAGAGAAAGCATTTCTATATTTAGAAACACTGCGCTCCCCGGGAATCCCAGGAAAAATTGTCACGTGCAATAACAGAAAGTGACGTCAACCTAAACAGCGCACTGGGTTTGTTTGTAGAGTGCCTACAGTCGGCGGCAAACTGCATGAAGAAAACGGTGTTTCACCGGTAACAACAGAAAAGAAGCCGACTGGTTTGACAGCGAATTGTATCCGAGCTAAAAAAGATGTTAAATCGAAGTTACGGAAATTCA
>JASPKP010001273.1:10000-12500 GCA_030674155.1 Stramonita haemastoma
GTGTGTGTGTGTGTGTGTGTGTGTGTTGTGTGTGTGTGTGGGGTGTGTGTGTGTGTGTGTGTGTGTGTGTGTGTGTGTGTGTGTGGTGTGTGTGTGTGGTGTGTGTGGAGATGATAGAAGAAAGAAGATGGAGAGGAAAAAGTACACATTACTATTTATCTTTTTTTTAATGCTACTCTTTGGTAGCACATCTGCAAAAAAAAAAAAGGAATACATTATGATTTTTTTTTAATAAAAGAGAATTATGTGCTTTTGAGCAGAGTGGTGTGTGTGTGTGTGTGTGTGTGTTCGTGCGTGGTGCACGCATGCGTGCGTGAGTGCGTGTGTTCGTGCGTGCGTGCATGCGTGCGTGCGTCCATGCGTCTGTGCGTGCGTGCGTGTGTGTGAAAAAACACATGATTCCTTATTCTGTTATCTTCGATATAAAAGAATAAATTAAAAAAATAATCAATCGGGCTAGAAGGAGAAAGCCTGTAGTGGTGTCTGAAAGAAATTATAGCTGCTGGTATGTACTTACGAGGAGGAAAAGGCCAGCGAAATATTGTGTGCCTGACCTGTTTCGTGATGGAATGTGAAATCTAGGGGCAGTTTGTGTTCAGAGAGTCCGAATGCAAGAGGAAAAAAGTGCACACACAGTAGAAAAAGATTGCCTTTTGTACTTTCAAATATTAACATATGCAAGAAAACTTCCATGTAAATGTTGCTTCAAGCAGTTTCATTTAATAACGATTTCAAATTGTGTCCCCATGTATAATGTATCAAAAGCACTGTATTTACCCATCAACGTTTTACCAATGCAATTTAGCTAAACTGTTTATTATTCAATCAAGCCATGTTCTGTTCTGCTTTTTATTTAATCTGATTTATTTTCATTGTTGTTCTCTCTATTTTGAGGATAGTGGGATACGCACATTCAAAAAAAAACAGAAGCTCCTGATGTGTGGAAGACATTCTGCAAGCGTTCGCACAGGGGCCTTGGTTTATAGTCTCATGCTAAGGATTATTTGGAGGATGGGGGACCAGAGTTGAGTCAGCACTCTATGAGGAAAAGTCACCTTAAATGGGGTTTGAACCCAGGTCAGCAGATCTCCACCACATGTTCCAACATTCTAATCACCAGGCTACTATGTCCCTCTATGCTATTTAAGAGTTTGTAACAGTAGTAGAAACAAAACATTGTCTTGACATATTACTAACTCTGATATAAACAAGGGACACCTAGAAATGATCCAAACATGTATGGAACAAAGCACAATCCTGCCACCTTAATTCTAGCAACTATCAATATTATGACCTGTTGTTGTTGCTGCAGAGGACTTGTGTTCACAAGGATGACCCAGAACAACCCAGCAAAGTAATCAAGACACAGGACTCTTCAGCACAGACCAACACGGCCGACAACAGTGATGCTGTGACTCAACATGAACATGCCCAACACCTGCCTCAGACAAGTGGATTCCAAGAACAGACAACAGGACACAGGGAGAACAGTCAGTGCAAGCAGGAAACCACTGGGCACAGCCACGTTCAGCATTTCGAAAGAGCAACACCTGACAGTGACAGAGATGAAAGTAAAGTGACATGGACAGTGCCAGATATAACCAGACAACGATGTACGAAGTGTGAGAATTCCATACGCAAATTTTCCTGTAAACAACGCCTTTTAGCTCGGTTAGGATTCAAGCCATATCTCTGTGGTAAGTGTAACACATCCAGTCAGACATCAGACAACAGAAGGCAGGAAAACCTGGAAACGGTTTCTGACCTTGAAGAAGTCACTGAACAAACCACTGCTGTCAACAGACCGACAGTAACGCACACAGCACAAGAGACACCCCCTATACCTGGGAATAGTGGCCACACACCATCACACACCCATCCCTACAACACTGATGATAACCCAACATAACTCTGACTTCGCTGAAACACAGGCACATGGCTGATAAATACGGGACCAGCTTCCCAGCACCAGCAGTGACACACCTCCGAATAAGGAACTGCTGTAGGTGCAGGAAAAAAATCTTACCAGTGTAACATATGTGGAAAACTCTGCAGTAAGAAAGTCTAATTAACAGTCACACATGAAAGTCCACAGCGATGAAAAACCGCACAAGTGTCCACACTGTGAAAAGGCATACAAATACAAAAGAGATTTAAAAGCACACTCACGTCGACACATCGGAATAGGACTCTACGTTTGTCCACACTGTGATAAAGTGTTTATTGCGCAACATGAATTAACAACGCACATCAGAATCCACACAGGGAAAAGCCATACACTTGTAAAACCTGTGGAAGGAAGTTTTCTCAAAAAGGAAATTTAACGATACACGAACAAGTCACAAAAAAGAGAGGTCACACAAATGCCCACTCTGTGAAAAGGGATTCTCAAGAAAATATCACTTAACCAGACACATGTCAACCCATGCAGACAGTGGCCACAGTGCACAGACTGCAGAACAACGTTCAGTGGAACATCAAGTTTAGTCAGACACAGGCA
>JASPKP010001273.1:17500-22500 GCA_030674155.1 Stramonita haemastoma
GACAAGGTAATGTTATGTCTGTTTCTAATCTGTCTTGTTTCTCTTTTTTTTTGTGTCTGTGTTTTGTACAATGGATCATTCCAGTGCCGTGGAGAAGGGGGGGGGGGCGGTCTGTTGCATGGGTAACAGCTTGCCCTCCATACTTACTCCATACCCAGGCTTTGCGCTCTGAAGACTAGAGCACAACCCCGTAGTCTTTCGAGACTGATGGGTGCCTACTACTACTTTGTACAGGTGTCTCTCTTCTTGTGTGCATGTTTTCTAGACATGTGTAATGCCCCACACCACACTTTAGTCTATTCTTTTTTTATTCTTTTATATCGAGGATAATGTGATAAGCACGCCTGTGCATTTTTTGACATCCACTCCCCGTGTGTATGCAGTTGTGTAAATGTCATCTCTTCCCACCGGCACATGATGGCCTACTCTTACGAAAAGTGGAACAGGATTTCACGTGTGTGCAAGATGCTCTGCGTGCGTTCACACAAGGGACCTTGGTTTATAGTCTCATCCGAAGAACTTTGAGGGAGAGTGGAGTCAGCACTGATTTAACTCCAGGAGAAAAATTTCGAACAGGAATAGAACACGGGTCGTCAAATTGAAATGTTCTGACCACTAGGCTATCCCGTCCCCACACTTCCTCTCTTGTGTGTGTGTGTGTGTGTGTGTGTGTGTGTGTGTGTGTGTGTGTGTGTGTGTGTGTGTGTGTGTGTGTGTGTGTGTGTGTGTGTGTGTGTGTTGGAGCTGATAGAAGAAAGAAGATGCAGAGGAAAAGGAACACATTACCATTTATCTTTTTTTTTAATGCTACTCTTTGGTAGGACATCTGCAAAATAAGCAAAATATTCTGATTTTTTTTAAACAAAAGAGAATTCTGTGCTTTTGAGCAGAGTGTGTGTGTGTGTGTGTGCATGCGTGCGTGCGTGCGTGCGTGTGTGTGTGCGTGCGTGCGTGCGTGCGTGCGTGCGTGCGTGCCAAAAGACAATCTTTTTTATACTGAATGTGCACTTTTTTGTAACCCTCTTAGTCCGGATCCGGGATTTGCCGGGATTGAATAATTACGCCCCATAAGTCCCGAACCGGGGATTTGGCGGGATTTACACACAGCAGATTTCCATCACGCTGTGACCATCACGAATTGCTACCACAAGCTAAAGCTCTACGGGCCGGGATGGCCTAGTGGTCAGAACATTGCGCTCGCAATTTGACCACCCGAGTTCGACTCCCGTTCAAGGGGATTTTCCCCGAGTTAACATCAGTGCTGACTCAACTCTCCCCAAAAGTCTTTCGGATGAGACTGTAAACCGAAGCCCCGTGTCCGAACGCACGCAGGACATCTTACGCAACGTTAAATCCTGTTCCGCTTTTCGTAAGAGAGGCTATTGTGTGCCGGTGGGAACAGATGACAATATTTATAAAACTGCATACACACGGGGACCGGATGAAAAAAGCACATTACTTCTTATTCTGTTATCCTCGATATAAAAGAATAAATAATAATAATAATAATAATAATAATAATAATAATAATAATAATAATAATAATAATAGATCAGGCTAGAAGGAGAAAGTGGGTAGTGTGTCTGGAAGAAATTATAACTGCAGGTATGTACTTACAAGGAGGAAAAGGCCAGCAAGCATGTGTGCCTGACCTGACTTAGTGACGGAATGTGAAATCTAGGGGCAGTTTGTGTTCAGAGAGTCCAAATCCAAGAGGAAAAAAGTGCACACACAGTAGAAAAAGATTGTCTTTTGTACTTTCAAATATTAAGATATGCAAGCAAACTTCCATGTAAATGTTGCTTCAAGCAGTTTCATTTAATAACGATTTCAAATTGTGTCTTACCGTGTATAATATATCAAAAGCACTGTATTTACCCATCAACATTTTACCAATGCAATTTAGCTAGACTGTTTCTTATTCAATCAAGCCATGTTCCGTTCTGCTTTTTATTTAATCTGATTTATTTTCATTGTTGTTCTCTCTATTTTGAGGATAGTGGGATACGCACATTCCAAAAAAAAACAGAAGCTCCTGATGTGTGGAAGACATTCTGCGAGCGTTCGCACAGGGGCCTTGGTTTATAGTCTCATGCTAAGGATTATTTGGAGGCTGGGGACCAGAGTTGAGTCAGCACTCTATGAGGAAAAGTCACCTTAAATGGGGTTTGAACCCAGGTCAGCAGATCTCCACCACATGTCCAACATTCTAATCACCAGGCTACTATGTCCCTCTATGCTATTTAAGGTTTGTATCTTGGCTTGAATGTATGAAAGAGAAGTAGAAACAAAACATTGTCTTGACATATTACTAACTCTGATATAAACAAGGGACACCTAGAAATGATCCAAACATGTATGGAACAAAGCGCAATCCTGTCACCTTAATTCTAGCAACTATTAATATTACGACCTGTTGTTGTTGTTGTGCAGAGGACCTATGTTTCATAAGGATGACCCAGAACAACCCAGCAAAGTAATCAAGACAGAGGACTCTTCAGCACAGACCAACACGGCCGACAACAGTGATGCTGTGACTGAACATGAACATGCCCAACACCTGCATCAGACAAGCGGATTCCAAGAACAGACAACAGGACACAGGGAGAACAGTCAGTGCAAGCAGGAAACCACAGGGCACAGCCACGTTCAGCCTTTTGAAAGAGCAACACCTGACTGTAACACAGCAGAAAGTAAAGTGACATGGACAGTGCCAGATATAACCAGACAACGATGTACAAAGTGTGAGAATTTAATACGCAAATTTTCCTATAAACAACATACTTTTTAGCTCGGTTAGGATTCAAGCCGTATCTCTGTGGATAAGTGTAACACATCCAGTCAGACATCAGACAACAGAAGGCAGGAAAACCTGGAAACGGTTTCTGACCTTGAAGAAGTCACTGAACAAACCACTGCTGTCAACAGACCGACAGTAACGCACACAGCACAAGAGACACCCCCTATACCTGGGAATAGTGGCCACCCTCATCACACCCATCCCTACAACACTGATGTGACTCAACACAAATCTGACTTCACTGAGAATACAGGCACTATGGCTGATAATAGGGACAGCTTCCCAGTACCAGCAGTGACACACCTCGGAATAAGGGAACTGCTGTAGGTGCAGGAAAAAAATCTTACCAGTGCAACATATGTGGAAAACTCTGCAGTAGAAAGTATAATTTAAAGGCACACATGAAAGTCCACACAGAAAAAAAATCTTACCAGTGTAACATATGTGGAAAAATCCTGAGTAGAAAAGATACTTTACAAAGACACATGAATGCCACACAGAAAAAAAATCTTACCAGTGTAACATATGTGGAAAACTCTGCAGTAGAAAGTCTAATTTACAGTCACACATGAAAGTCCACACGGATGAAAAACCCACAAGTGTCCACAGTGTCAAAAGGCATACAAATACAAAACAACTTTAAAAGCACACTCACGTCGGCACATCGGAAAAGAACTCTACGATTGTCCACACTGTGATAAAGTGTTTACTGCGCAATCTATATTAACAATCCACATCAGAATCCACACAGGGGAAGAAGCCATACACTTGTAAAACCTGTGGAAGAAGTTTTCTCAAAAAGGAAATTTAACGAACACGAACAAGGTCACAAAAAAGAGAGGTCACACAAATGCCCACTCTGTGAAAAGGATTCTCAAGAAAAATCTTAACCAGACACATGTCAACCCATGCAGACAGTGGCCACAGTGCACAGACTGCAGAACAACCTTCAGTGGAACATCAAGTTCAGTCAGACACTGGCAAACCACACAGGACTGAGAGAGTAACACCTTTGAACACACTGCAAACAGATGCAGCTAGAATTATTATCAAAATACAGCAATGACAATCTTGTACACAGTATACGTGACCTCCATCAAGAAACAACAACACAATAACAAAGTGACACGCATCAAGGTCTATGTTCCCTTGTCATGCACATAGGAGAAATTGTGTGAATGGACAGGAAAACCAACTCAATCTGAAATGTCTAGTAAACAATTACAAGTGTGGGTTTATTCTTTCTCGCTGCATTGTAG
The DNA here is from genome assembly GCA_030674155.1 of Stramonita haemastoma. Classification (NCBI taxonomy): domain Eukaryota; kingdom Metazoa; phylum Mollusca; class Gastropoda; order Neogastropoda; family Muricidae; genus Stramonita; species Stramonita haemastoma. Next base: position 21,560 of record JASPKP010001273.1, read on the forward strand.
GTATTTGATTTTCCTCCAACATACTGTATGCCAGCTGAAAAAGACCAGTTCGATAACACGTTAGCATGTATATTTCTCTTCTCAACTTTTATAATGTTGAAGTCTTTAGGCTCTTTCTTCCTCAAACCATTCCTTTGGTGCTGGTGCTGCTATCTCATTATCTTTTTATTCATGATCAGCAATAACCGTCAACATTACTGTAAAAAAAACTGTACGATTAAGTTTTTTCAACACTAGTTTACATTCCATTTTATAGGTAAAAACGAATCAAGCAGCTGTACATCTTGATTGCTATACCTGTCATTTAAGTACCTGACCCTGAAAATGTAACTGGCTTCATGCACTGGAAGTAAACAGTTCCAGATGCAGCAAACTCGTGTTTAGGGCACTCAATCTGTTCAGATAAGAATGTTCCAATGCTTTATGAGTTTCTGCTTACGTGTGTTCTATTTCAGGTGAATCATAGAGCCATTAAGAAACATAGTTATCAAAACCAAAGTACCTTTTTAACCGATTACCTAAACAGATACTTGTGGTAAAATTGAGGTCCATTTTTACGTACTTTCTTAAATGCTGGTGAGCCAGTTTCAACTTAAATTAGCACGAATCTGTAAGAGGTTTACCATAATTATGTCTTTATTTTATATACATATAGTTTTTAGAGATCAATCACAGTTATAATGATACCAAGTTATTTTGACATCTGCCACGTTTTCTCTTTACATTTTTAAAAGCTATCAGCCAAAGTCAGAGAGTGAGGCTCAGTTTTAGAAGTTATGTCTGTGTAAACCCATCTCTACTCAATACATTTTTTAACCAATAAAGTGCATTCTTTAAAAAAAGGCCTTTCTATTACTATTGTGTGTGTGTGTGTCTGCTCTCTCTCTCTCTCTCTCTCTCTCATCTCTCTCCTCTCTCTCGTCTCTCTCTCTCTCTCTCCT
>JASPKP010001273.1:27500-30431 GCA_030674155.1 Stramonita haemastoma
AAAAAAAAAAGCAAAATATTATTTTTTTAAACAAGTGAGAATTGTGTGCTTTTGATCAGAGTGTGTGTGTGTGTTCTATGTCGGCATGCATGCCTGCACGCACGCATGTCCGTGCGTGCGTGTGCGTGTGCGTGCGTGCGTGTGTGCGTGCGTTCATGCGTGCGTGTGTGTGTGTGTGTGGGGGGGGGTGTCTGTGTGTGCGTGAGTGCCAAAAGACAATCTTTTTTTTATACTGTGTGCACTTTTTTTTAAACCCTCTTAGTCCGGATCCGGGATTTGCCGGGATTGAATAATTACCCCCCATAAGTCCCGAACCGGGCATTTGGCGGATTTACACACAGTAGATTTCCATCACTCTGTGACCATCACGAATTGCTAACCACTTCTGCGGGGACAGGATGGCCTAGTGGTCAGAACATTCCACTCGCCATTTGACGACCTGAGTTCGACTCCAGTTCGAGGGGATTTTTCCCCCGGAGTTAACATCAGTGCTGACTCCACTCTCCCCAAAAGTCTTTCGGATCAGACTGTAAACCGAAGCCCCGTGTGCGAACGCACGCAGGACATCTTACGCACACGTTAAATCCTGTTCCGCTTTTCGTAAGAAAGGCCATTGTGTGCCAGTGGGGACAGATGAAAATATTTACAAAACTGCATACACACGGGGACCGGATGAAAAAACACATGATTCCTTATTCTGCTATCCTCGATATAAAAGAATAAATTTAAAAGATAATAAATCGGGCTAGAAGGAGAAAGCCTGTAGTGTGTCTGAAAGAAATTATAGCTGCTGGTATGTACTTAGAAGGAGGAAAAGGCCAGCGAGCGTATTGTCTGCCTGACCTGATTTAATGACAGAATGTGAAATCTAGGGGCAGTTTGTGTTCAGAGAGTCTGAATGCAAGAGGAAAAAGGTGCGCACACAGTAGAAAAAGATTGTCTTTTGTACTTTCAAATATTAAAATATGCAAGAAAACTTCCATGTAAATGTTGCTTCAAGCAGTTTCATTTAATAACGATTTCAAATTGTCTCCACATGTATAATATATCAAAAGCACTGTATTTACCCATCAACGTTTTACCAATGCAATTTACCTACACTGTTTCTTATTCAATCAAGCCATGTTCGTTCTGCTTTTTTATTTAATCTGATTTATTTTCATTGTTGTTCTCTCTATTTTGAGGATAGTGGGATACGCACATTCCAAAAAAAAACAGATGCTCCTGATGTATGGAAGACATTCTGCGAGCGTTCGCACAGGGGCCTTGGTTTATAGTCTCATGCTAAGGATTATTTGGAGGATGGGGGACCAGAGTTGAGTCAGCACTCTAGGAGGAAAAGTCACCTTAAATGGGGTTTGAACCCAGGTCAGCAGATCTCCACCACATGTTCCAACATTCTAATCACCAGGCTACTATGTCCCTCAATGCTATTTATGAGTTTGTATCTTGGGTTGAATGTATGAAACAGTAGTAGAAACAACACATTGTCTTTACATATTACTAACTCTGATATAAACAAGGGCCACCTACAAATATTCCATACGAGTATAGCACAAAGCACAACCCTATCACCTTAATTCTAGCAACTATAAATATTATGACCTGTTTTTGTTGCTGCAGAGGACTTGTGTTCACAAGGATGACCCAGAACAACCCAGCAGAGTAATCAAGACAGAGGACTCTTCAGCACAGACCAACACGGCCGACAACAGTGATGCCGTGACTGAACATGAACATGCCCAACACCTGCCTGAGACAAGTGGATTCCAAGAACAGACAACAGGACACAGGGAGAACAGTCAGTGCAAGCAGGAAACCACAGGGCACAGCCACGTTCAGCCTTTTGAAAGAGCAACACCTGACAGTGACAGAGCTGAATGTAAAGTGACATGGACAGTGCAAGATATAACCAGACAACGTTGTACAAAGTGTGATGAGACTTTTATATGTAAATTTCCCTATAAACAACGCCTTTTACCTCCCTTAGGATTCAAGCCATATCTCTGTGGTAAGTGTAACACATCCAGTCAGACATCAGACAACAGAAGGCAGGAAAACCTGGAAACGGTTTCTGACCTTGAAGAAGTCACTGAACAAACCACTGCTGTCAACAGACCGACAGTAACGCACACAGCACAAGAGACACCCCCTATACCTGGGAATAGTGGCCACCCTCATCACACCCATCCCTACAACACTGATGTGACTCAACACAACTCCTGACTCCGCTGAGAACACAGGCACTATGGCTGATAATACAGGACAGCTTCCCAGCACCAGCAGTGACACACCTCAGAATAAGGGAACTGCTGTTGGTGCAGGAAAAAAAAATCTCACCAGTGTAACATATGTGGGAAAATCCTGAGTAGAAATTTAGTTTACAAAGACATATGAATATCCACACAGAAAAAAAATCTTACCAGTGTAATATATGTGGAAAACTCTGCAAAAGAAAGTATACTTTAGAGGCACACATGAAAGTCCACATAGGAAAAAAATCTTACTGGTGTAAAGATATGGAAAACTCTGCAGTACAAAGTGTAATTTAGAGTCACACATGACAGTCCCACAGGGATGAAAAACCACACAAGTGTCCACAGTGTCAAAAGGCATACAAACACAAAAAACATTTAAAAGCACACTCACGTCGACACATCGGAATAGGACTCTATGATTGTCCACATTGTGATAAAGTGTTTACTGGGCAATCTAAATTAACAAGGCACATCAGAATCCACACAGGGGAAAAGCCATACACTTGTAAAATCTGTGGAATGAAGTTTTCTCAAAAAGGGAGGTTTCACCAGACACGAACAAGGTCACAAAAAAGAGAGGCCACACAAATGCCCACTCTGTGAAAAGGGATTCTCAAGAAAAGACCACTTAGCCAGACACATGTCAACCCATGCAGACAGTGGCCACAGTGCA
>JASPKP010001274.1:0-15000 GCA_030674155.1 Stramonita haemastoma
CCCTTTTCCCCCCCCCCCCCCCCCCCCCCCCCCCCCCCCCCCCCCCCCCCCCCCCCCCCCCCCCCTCCGGGGAATTCCCAATTTTTTAAAAGACTTTTAAAAAAAAAAATTAAACCACACACCCAACAAAACCCCCCCAAAAATTTTTGTGGAAAAAATTTTTTTTCACAACTCCCCTACACGGGGGGCCGGAAAGAAAAAAAACCCCCAAAAACCCCTTTTTTCCCCAATTATCCTCGTTTTTAAAAAAAAATTTTTAAAAAAACCCAAAAAAAAAAAAACCCACACACACAAAAACCCCACCCCTCGGGAAAAATAGTCAATGTCATTACAACACAGCCAAGGGCTGGCCACATTCCCCAAACCCCGCACCGGAAAATTCTTCTTTCCATAGGGCCCGAAAATGCTTTGGGTTTTTTTTATGGTGAAGGAAATTTCCCCCCCATTAAACGAACAGCCGCGGGTTTCGGGGGGTTTCCAAAAACCCCTCCAGCTGACTCCATTGGGAAAGGGGATTGCCCCTTCCCCCCACACACCAAAAAAAGCTTTTGGGGGGGCACGCAGGGGACACAAAAACCCCCCAAAAACACAACACACACACACACAACCACCCCACACACACACACCACCCCCACCCCACAAAACACAGAGTTTATCAGGGACTGGTTTTCCCCAAAACTTTGGTCCCCCAAAACCCCCAAAAAAAAGAAACAGTGTGGGTGTGTGTGTGTGGGGTGTTGTGTGTGTGTGTGGGTGTGTGTGGGGTGTTGTGGGGTGGGTGTTTGGGGGGGCGCACCCCCCGCAACCCTGCCTTTTGGGGGGGCACCCCCCTATGGTGTGGGGGGGCAACGAACAAAAAATAAGCAATGAGTGTTTTATGTGGAAAATTTTACTTCTATTTTCCCCAAAATTTTTCTAACTTTTTCCCCTATGCCCTAAAAAAACAAAAAAAACAAAAAAAAAAAACGGACCCCAAAAAAAGGGGAAAAATGAAAAAATTTTTTTTTCCCTTTCCCAAAAAAAAGGGAAATAGCCCCAGTATCCAAACACTCCCCTTTTCCCCCAAAACAAAAGGTTTTTAACCCAGTTGACGGGTTCCCAAAGGGGGGGGGGAAAACCCAAAAATTTTTCCCTGCCTTGGTTTCCTTTCCCCCCCGTTTAAAACCCCGCTGGGAAAAGGGGTTTTTTGCCCCTTTAGGGGGTTTAGGGAAAAGGAAAAAACAGTGGGGGGAGAGGGGGTTTTGGGCCCCCCCCCCTAATTTCCCGGGGCCCCGGGGGAAGGGGTGGGGGCCCCCTTTTATGCCTTGCTCCCCAAGACCCCTTTTTTTAGGGGGGAAAAACCCTTTCCTTCGCCCAAAAAAAATGTTTTTTAGGTGGGAAGCTACGGTACATCACAATCCCGCCCCCACACTGGAGGTGAAGGAGAACCGGGGGAGGAGAACGGGGATGTGGGGGGATGCCCAAAAAAACCCCCCGGGACTTCCGCCCAAAAAATGATTCCCCCCCAGGGAAAAAAACCGATCCACACCTAAAAAAAGCGAGGTAAAAAAATTTTAACCTTTAAAAAAAATTTTTTTTAGAAAAACTTTTGACATTTTAAAAAGTTTTTTCCGGGGGAAATACATGAAAAAACCCTTACAACCATATTAAGTGTATCAGAAGAAATAAAAGGGAAAAAAAAGTTACAAAACCCTGGCTAAGCTCTAAAAGGGTTTACCAATGGCGAGTTTTTTGGGGGACCCCAAACCCCCCCTCCCCCCCCTCCCCCCACCCCCCCAATTTTGGGGAGCCATTTTGGGGTTTTTGGGGGGGGGGGGCCCCAAACAAAAAAACCCGGGTCCCCTTTAAAGGGTTTGGGGGGGTTTTTTTTCCCCCCCTTTTCCCCCGCAAAAAAATTTTGGGCCCACTTTTCTCAAAAGGGCTGCCCGGGGTTTCAAATAAAAACCCCAAGGGGAAAATTTTTTTCCCTTTTAAAATTAAAAATTTGGGGCCGACCCCCCTCCCCCAAAAAAGTCCTTTTGAGGGAAAGGAAAAACCCAAATTCCCCGGAAAAGGGGGGCCCCAAAAGGGGTTTTTCGGGCCCCTTTTTAAAAACCCCCTTGTTTTTTAAAAAAGTAGGCCCCCTGTGCCAGGGGAAAAAAAATGCAAAAATTTTTAAAAAACCCGCTTTAAACAAAAGGGGTGGAGGGAAAAAAAAAAACCCCCTGACGCTTTTTTCCCCTAACCACAAAAAAAAAAAAGAAAAATAAAAGGGGGAAATCTTTTTAACATGTGCCAAGATGACATTGATGTTCAATTTGACTTTTTTTTTCAAACGGGGGAAAAAAAAGGAAAAGGCCCGGGGAAATTTAACCCGGGAAATTCCCCGTTTACCCTTTCGGTAGGCAAAAGTCTTTTACGCTCCAGCCCCCTTTTCCCCTTTTTTTTTTTTAAAACATTTTCCCCGGGGAAAAATTTCCCCCCCAAAAATTGGGTTTGGGTTTTGGAAAATTTTTTTGGGGGGAAAAGCAAAAAAAAATTTTTTCTTTTTAAAAATATAAACGACAACCAGAAAAAAAAAAAACCACCCAAAAAAAAACCCCCAAGGGTTTTTTTTGGGGCAGTGAGGCAAAGACTGGGTTTTAACAGTGAGCTTTGATTATGATGTTTTTTCCCTATTTTGGGGGGAAACCCCCCCAGTTTTTTAAAATTTTTAAATTTTTAGTCTCAAAAGGGGGGGAGGGGGGGAGGGGGGCAAGGGATCCCAAAACCCCACTTTCAAGGGGGCCAGAATTGGGGGGGGGCGCCCATTTCCTCTCCCCCATGCCCTTTTCCTTTCCCCCCCCCAAAAGGGGCCCCCGGGGAAACCCCTTTCCCCGGGGGTGAACAAATTTTTTAAACCAAGGAAAACAAACGGTTTTTCCCTTCCCCAAATTGGGGAAAACCCCCCTCGTTTCTGCTTTTTAAAAACCCCCCGGGGGGCCCCAAAAGTGTTAAAAATTTAAATCACTCATCCCCAATTTTGGGAAAAACAATGGGGAGATTTAAAAAAAAAATCAGACAAAACCCCAACCCCGCACCCAAAACCCAAGCCCAAAGGGAACGGCCCCCCCAACACACACTACAACACCACACACGCCAACCCCAAAAAAACCCCCAAAATTTCACCACACAACACAAAAACTCACACCCCACCAAAAACCACACAAAACACAAACCCCCAAAAAACCGCCCACCGCAAAATGCACACAATAAAAACAACCCCCAAACCAAACCCCCCAACCCCACATGCCATGCACACGCACACCCACCCCCCCACCCCCCACACACACCACAACACCCCACCTCACACAAACAAACCCCACACACCCAAAAACACCACACCCACCACAACCCCCAAAACACCACACAAAACACACAACACAAACACACAGGGGGTTGGGAAAACCTGCCGGAGGGGGTCTTTTTGTGGACCCCTTTTTCCCCGTTTATTTTAAAAGGGGGTTTTTAAAACCCCACCCAACCCCCCCTAGGAAATTTTAAAAGGGGGTTTCCTCCCAAAAACGGAAAAAAAAGGTAAAGGTAAAAAGGGAATTTTGGGGAAAGGGGGTCCCCCCAAAAACCCCCCTTTGGGGGGGAAAAAGGGGACGGGATTGTTCCCCCGGTCAGAGCCTTTCTTTTTCCCCCCGCCCCAAAATTTTTAAACTTTTAAAACATGTAACAGACCCCGGCGAAATTTTGTAGAAAAAAAAAAACCCCCTGTTTTGGGAAAACCAAATTTTGGGGTTTTTTTCGGAAAAAAAAAAAGAAAAAAAGGGGGAGGCGCTGCAAATTGTGGGCCCCGCGCCCCCGGGGGGGGACCCAAATTTTTTTTGTTTTTGGAAAAGCGGGGGCGGTTTTGGGGGACCCCCAAAAAAAAAAAAAATTTCCCCAAAAAAACAACAAAAACTTTAAAAACAACTAAAATTTTCACTAACTTATACTAAATACTTTTTCTCTGGGTTCTACCACAAATAGGACCCCCACCACTATGCACTTTACTACTATTTTCGGGTGCTGCTGCTTTTTTACTATACTATACACTTCTACACTGGGCTCCTTGGGTTCTAATAGGCCCCACTTTCGCCCTACTTCTTTACTTACTACTACTAAATACTAACTCCCACTTCTACTCTTCGGCCCCTGCTCTGCCCGCTGCTGGGTTCCCCCCAACTATTTTAACCCCCCCCACTAACTTTTAAATTTCGGGGGTTTCGGGGCTGCTGTGGGGGCCCCCTGCTGCCGCTGTGTAAGGGGGCTATAACTAACAAAAACCTTTGGGGTTACTTTTTTTTCCAAAAAAATTTCGGGGGTCTTTTTTTCCCCCCCCACTATTACCATTTCCCCTATTTTTTCTACTATTTTACTAAAAGTTTTTCCCTACCACTACTACTACACTTTTTTCTTTCTAAAAACCCCAAAAAATACTACCACGGCCCACTTTCTTCTTTCTAGTGCCCCTACTACACTACCCTTTTTGTCCACAAAAAAATACTAACTACTACAAAAACTAAACTTTTTAAAAACTAAATACTAAAACGGGGGGCTACTTTCTGTACAAAATTTCTCCCCCCAACTATACTATTTTTTAACTAATTCTAAACCCCCCAACAACTTTACTACTACTACAACTACCAAACCCCCACCACCCCCCCACCCCACCCCCCAAACCCCTACCCCTGCTCCCACCGGCAGCTTTGGAAAACCCCAAAAAGTGGGGTTTTGGGGGTTTTCCCCCTGGGCCCCCATAGTCCCTCCGGGGGGTCCCCAATCTTTTTCCCCCCATCAGGGTAAAGGAAAAAAAAAAACCCCAAAAAACCTTTCCCAAATTTTTTAAAATTTTTTCCGCAAATGCTTTTGGGTTATTGGGGGTTTTTTGGGAGTCTGAACCCCAAACAGCTCTCGAGCTAGGGGGGTTTTTTTGGGGGTGGTGTTTTTATGGAAGGGTTTTTTTTTTTCCCCTTTTTTTTTTCTTTTTTGGGGGGGTTTTTGTTGTTTTCAATTGGGGGAAAAATAAACACAACCAAAAACAAACGAACAGGTACCTTACCCATGAAACCCTTTAGGCTCCCGGCCCCCAAAAAACCCCAATTTTCCACAAAAAGGGGGTAGGCTCGGGTTTTTTTGAGTTTTTTATCTATTGAAGAAAAAAAATTTTAAGGGTAAAAATTTCCCTCTTTAAAGGGTTTTTTATGAAGGGGGACCCCCCAAAACTCTTTTTTTCAACCCAAAACCCCCCCGCACCAGCCCCCTGCACGCACCCCCCCACACCCCACACCCACCCAAACAAAACCCAACAGGGAAAAAACAAAAAACAGCAAAAAAACCAAACAAAACCCAAACAGGGAAAAACCCCAAAAAGACCAACAACCAAAAAAACAAAAAAAAACAAACCCGCAGGGCCCCAAAAAACCAAACAAAACCCAAAAAGACCCAAAAAAAACAGACCAAAAAACCAAACAACCTAACAGACAGGGAAAAAAGGGGAAAACAAACCCAAACATGGGTGGAAAGGGGACTTGTTTTTGGGGAGCAAACAGCTGTGTTCCCGGGTGCTAGTGTTCCCCCCCCTGCCTTCGGGGGTTTTGGAAAAAAAAATGCAAACAAAAAAAGGCCCCACAACGTCCCCCGACAAAAGGTTTTTTAAAAAACGTCCCGACAGGCCAACCCAACCCCCCCCCGACAGGCCCCACAAAAGTCCCTGAAAAAGGCCCCCAAAAACCCCAAAAACCCCCAAAAGGCCACCCAAAGTCCAAACAAAAGGCCCAAAACAATGTCCAAAATAAACAGGCCCCACAAGGCCCAAGACAGGCCACACAATTTTCCCAGATAAAAAAAGGGCCCCAAAAATGTCACAGAAGACAGGCCACACAATGTCACCCCCAAAAAAAGGGGCCCCAAAAATGTCCCCCGCAAAAAAAGGGCCCCCCAAAAGTCACAAACAAACAGGCCCCCCCAAGGGCAAAGACAAACAAAAGGCCCCCCCCAAAGTCAAAAAAGGGGCCCACCCAAAGGGTTTTCAAACAGGCCAAAACCCAAGGGCACCAAAAGGCCACCAATGTCAAGACAGGGGGCCCCCCAATGTACCCGGGCCCCCGGGACACGCCCCACAATGTCACAGCCCAAACAGGCCCCACAATTTTCAAAAAACCCAAAAGGGCCCCCAAAAAATTTTACAAACGGGGGCCCCAAAAAAGTCCCCCAAAAAGGCCCAAAGTCACAAACAGGCCCCCCCAAAAAACGTCCCTGAAAAAGGTTTAACATTGTCACAAAAAGGGCCCCCAAAAAAGTCAAAAATTTACAAAAGGCAAAGGGGGGGGGGGGGGGGGGGGGGCCCGCATCAGTGCACCAGTTTTTTTTTTTTTTAAAAAAAAAATTTTTATATTATATATATAAAATATATATAATAAAATATTATTTTATAATATTAAAATTTTTTTAATATAATTCATTCATTCATTCATTACTTTATTTTTTTATTTTAATTTATTATTTATATTTATTATATTTTTAATCATTATTTTGTTTTATTATATAAAATATAATTTTAATTTATATATAAAAAAGAGAAGAAAAAGGAGAGGGGGAAGAGAGAGAAGAGAAGAGAGAGAGAAAAGGGGGGAGAGAGAGGGGGGAGGAGAAGAGAGGAAAGGGGAGAAGAGAGAGAAGGGGAAAGGGAAGAGGGAGGGAGGGAGAGAGAGAGGAGAAAGGGGAAAGAGAAGGGGACTTGGGTGACCTTTTTTGACCACAGGGCCCCGGGCAGGAATGCCCGGGGGTTTTACGTTTGGGGGAGGATTCCTTTCCCCCCACCCTTCCCCGCCCCAAAAGTATTTTCCCCCGAAAAACACAAACAGCAAAACAAACCCCAAAACCGTCCCTTCCCCTGCCCTAGTAGTTCCCAAAACCCCCCCATACAAATTTACAGCAAAACCACCAAAAACGCTCCATGACAATCATTGTCTCATTTTCCCCCTTTTCTACCTGTCCCCCAAACAATTTTTCACCTTCCCCCCCCAAAAAAGGCCATGATTCCCCCGAAAACCCACCAACCAAAACTGCATTTTCCCCCCCACTTTCAAACCCCCACTGAAAATTTCCCCCCATCCCACCCCGGGGCCCCGTGATGCTTTTTAAGCAGGAACGGGGGGGGCCACACTTGGCTGGGGCAAAAGGAAGGGATGCGCTAAAAAATACACCCCTTTAAATGAGGATTTGTTTGCTGTGACAAACAGCTAAACTACATAACATGCCCCATTGACATCATTTCTAAATTTGAATTTTAAAAACCCAATGTACCCAAAACCACTAAACCCCCAAGGTAAACATTAATACAGTGCTCCCACAATGCATTGTTCAATTTACACTTATTTTTCTACACAAATTCCAAAATCAATCCATTTCCTATTTAAGGTTTGTTTTGGGGCCTTTTTTCCCCGGGGGGGTTTTTTTTTTTACCCCCTGCACAAAACCATTATTTTTTGGGTTTTAAAGATGTTCGAGAAAAAAGGTTTTAAAAGCACAAGATTTTTTTAGTATTAGCGTGGTTTTTAAAAAGCAATTTTTAGCATTCTTTTTTTTTTTTAAAAAAACTTCACAAAAAAAAACAACAAAAAAACCCAACCCCACATAATCTTATTTGGGTTTTTAAAAAAAAATTAATGATTAAAAAAATTATTTAAAAGTGACTTAACACAACAGCCTCAGCAGTGTGGGGTTTTCCTTCAAAAAAAAAACCCACCCCGCTTTATTTTATATATTCAGGGGTTTGTTATAAACATTAAGGCCAAATTCCCAAAAAAGGGTTTTTTTTTCTTTAAAAAAACACAAATTTAAGCATTTAATTAAACTTAACTTGGCAAATTCATGGGTCTTTAAAAAAAAACTTCAGAATATGCCCCAGACTTAGGGGGGGGTGTGGGGGGTTTTGTGGGTTTTTGGGGTTGGTTTTGTGTGTGTGTGTTGTTGTGTGGGGTTTTTTTGTGTGTGTTTGTTTGTGACTGGTTTTTGTATTTTTTGTGTTGGTGTGGGTGTGTTTGTTTTTGGTGTGGTGTGGATGCGTGTATTTGTTTTGTGTGTGTGTGGAGCTTTTTGGTGTGGGTGGTGGTGTGTGTGTGTTTGTGGTGTGTGTGTTGTGAGTTTGGGGTTGGGGTGTGTGTGTGTGTTGTGTGGGTTTACATTCAAAATTTTTTAAAGCAAAAAAACCACACACCCCACACAACCCCCACACACAACCCGCGCGCGCTTATACGAGGGGTTTTTTACCCATTGGGGGTTTTTTGTTTTTGTTTTTTTGTTTGTGTGGTTTGTAAATTTTTAAATATAATCAGAACACACCCCACACAAAAACACACACAAACCAAAACCCACACACACACCCAAAAACACACACCCAAACACACACTTTGGGGAAAACCCCCTCATAGGCCCAACCCCCTTTGGGACCCAAAACGTGAACGTGACGGTAGTCCCCCGAACAAAACCACTTAGTGAAAGTAAAAAAGGGGGAAAAAAAAGCATTACGTCCTGAGCGGTTTAAATAAAATTTTGGCTTTCCCCCGTCCAAGGGGTAAATCCCTTTTTTTTTGTACCAAAAAACCAAAATTTTTAAATTTAAGTAAAAAGAAAAAAAAAAAATGCACTAAATAAGTTTTTTAAATTTTTGATTCACCGTACCAACTAATTTCCCCCGTCCCCCCTTTTTTTAAATTGGTGGGCAAGTCTTTTTCCCCCCGAAAGGCGACTTTTTTTTCGAAACTTTTCAGGGAAAAAGGGTTTTTTAAATTTTATTTTTTTTTCTTTTTTTAAAGCTGAAATTAGTACTTTTTTTTTCCCGCATGCTCCGTTTTAATTTGTTTTTTCTGTTCTTTTTTTTCCCTTGTTTACCCCATTTTCTTTTAATTTTAAAAAAATTTTTATCTTTTTCTTTTCTTTTTTTTTTTTAAATTTCCCCCCTTTTTTTTGTTTTATTCCCACATTTCACCAACAAAACCAAATTTAGCCATGTCAAAAACAATAGGCAAAGCTTGTAAAAAACGAAAAATTTTTGGAAAAGAAACCCGATATGCTTTCCAACTTGACTTTAGGCTATTATTTTGCAAAATTTTAACTTTGTTTAAGGGGCCCTAAATAAAATGCCCCCAACTAAATGAAAATCAAACGAAACACACAAATTGCATGCACGCATGCACATAGGGAAAAACCCCAAAACACAAAAACGCCGCCACACCAGGGGACGCCCACGCACGCACGCACGCACCACGCACCACAAACACACAAAAACCCACACAAACCCGGGCTTTAGTTAAAAACTTTTTTTTTTACCCATTTTGTTTCGTGAATTCAGCCTTGGAATTTTGTTATTTATTCCTTTTTTGGGGGAATGGAAAAGCCTCATGGCATTTCTTTTTGGGTGAGGGGGGGGGGGGGGGGGGGAGGAAAATGGTTGCTGGGGGCTGTGTGGGTGTGTGGTGGTGTGTGTGTGTGTGTGTGTGTGTTGTGTGTTGTGTGTGTGTGTGTGTGTGTGTGTGTGGCATCGTGCGTGTGTGTTTTGTGTGTTGTGTGTGTGGTGTGGGGTGTGTGTGTGTGTGTTGTGCGTGCGTGCGTGTGTGTGTGTGTGTGTGTTTTGTGTGTTTTGTGTGGTGTGGGTTGTGTGCGTGCGTGTGTGTGTTGCGTGCGTGCGTGCGTGCGTGCTTGCGGGGTGCGTGCGTGCGTGGCGGTGTTTGTGTGGGGTGTGGGGTGTGGTGTGTGTGTGTGTGTGCGGGGTGTGTGTGTGTGTGTGTGTGTGCGTGTGGTGTGTGTGTGGATGTGTGTTGGTGTGTGCGCGCGTGCGTGCTTGCTTCGTGCGTACGTGCGTTGTGTGTGTGCATGCGTGTTCCACGTGTAATTTTATTATATTTATATGGTATTGTACCTATCAAGTTATATGGTATGGTTTTGGGTGGTATTGGTATGGTATGGTATGGTATGTTTTGGTATGGTATGGTATGGTATGGTATGGTATGGTATTGTATTGTATGGTTGGTATACTTTGTATTAATACATGGTATTGTATCGTATCAAATTGTACGGTATGCATGGTTATGGTTTGTGGTATGATATGGCATGGTATGTTATCGTGTTGTATTATATTGTATTGTATTGTATTGTTTTGTTCACCCTTTCATATTTCTTGCGTGAAATTCGGGCTGCTTTGCTTTGTGGACAAGGGGCCACATAAAAAACGGGGGACACTCTGTGTTGTTTTTGGTGGTGGGTCAGTGTTGCTGCTGTGTTACTGTTGTTGTTGTTGTTGTTGTTTACATTTCTCTCTCTGAAAGTACACATGTTTTTCCATTTTTACGACAGATTCTAACCAAGGTGCCCCTTGTTTACCTTTTTTAAAATTATTTATTATTATTATTTATATTTTATTTTTTTATTATTTTATTATTATTTTTTTTTTTTTTTTTTTTTTTTACTCAGTTTTGTTACCAAGGTACACCTCCCCTGCTGCTCGTTTTTCGTGTGCACTAAAAGTACTTTTGTGCATGGAATCTCGGTTTATCTTTTCATCTGAAAGGCTAGTACCCAGACCCCTCTTAAAGTTAATGAATAGGGAAAGGCTTCGGGTTCAAACAGGTTTCAAACCCCTGGCTTCTCGCTTTCAGGGCATGTGTGTGACTATAGACCACCGATCTAAGTGTGCATGGTGTGTGCAAGCGTGCGTGCGTGCTGCGTGCGTGCGTGTGTGTGTGCCCACGTCCAGATGGTTTAATTATGCATGCGCCCTCTTTTCATCGTCGCACCTCAGTTGTTGTCTCCTGGCCAGTATGATCAAGAGGTCTTCATAGGGCCCAACACCTTAATTTAAGCTCCCTGATCCTTTTCCTTCCTCTACATTGATCATTGAATCTTTGCAGGAGATGTCGAGGAGAAGCCTTACTGTCTCATCCTATAGGGGATAGTCTATCCTGTAGGCTACTTGTGGTCTGCTGCCAAAGTCCAACACTTCAATTCATTCTAATTCAATTAGTCTCGAGGTTTAGGCTATAGCTCCCCCGACCACAGAGCTTATCGGGGGCTGTCATCTCAAAAATTTTGTTGTTGTTGTTGTTCATCGGCTAAGCTCCGAAGTTTACAAAGGGTGAGTTTAACGCGTATGCAACTCCCCCCCCCCCCCCCGGGAATGGTGGCACCTGTGTGCATACTTTTTTTTTCTTTTTAAAAATTTTCGTCCGTTCCCATCGGCACGAAATGGCCTATTCTTTCGAGAGACAGAAAAGGTTTTTAACGTGTGGGCAAGATTGTTCTGAGTGAGTGCATTTGCACATGATACCTTGGTCTATAGTCTCATCCGAAGGACTTTGACATTCAGTTCAATTTTCTCGTCTGGTCAAACTAGGAAAAAATGGCGAGGCTGGGAATCGAATCCAGAACTTCACGGTTTACTTGTTAGGCGGTGAATGTCATAACCACCTGCCACCTTCCCTCTTGCAATCTTATAAATCTCAGATTAAAACTGTACAACTATTTACAATTAAAATGGGAGTTAAAACCAGTTCTTCTATCAATCCTTGTATCAACACCACTGGCCAACTATCCGGATTAATCGAGGAGGGTCCCACGAATGGAGGGAGAACCACATAATCCACAAATAAGAGAAGATAAAGCCAGAACCCGATTGTCAAAACCAACCTTGATCCAAGACTCACAGGCATAAAGGAGTATTGAGGTATAGTAGCCAAAGGAGACATCGTACCCCAAGCATCTATACATGTATCATGCACTCCCCTGTGGCGAAGCCTGGGGCCTGTCAGTGCAAGTAACATGTTCACAGGTGTCGTATGTAGACACCATCCCTGAGAAAAAAATCGGGGAGTTGGAGTCCCCAGGGCGGTTCGTGGCTGTATTATGGCAACATTTCTGGCAGCTCCTGTGACGGCACTGGGATCATTCGTATCGGCGATTGCCTTTCCAATGGACCATTCTAGCGACGTGGAGAGGATGGGTCTGCTGCATGTGTACAACTTGTCCTCCGTACTTACCTACTCAGGCTTTGCGCTCTAGGGCTTAGAGCGCAACTCCATAGTCTTCCGAGACTGACGGATGCCTACTACCATCTCTTGCCGTGATAAATCTTTGGCGCCAGGTGTCCTCAAAGTTTGCACAGGTCTGGTGGGGAAGATGCTCATCAGCATCATGATAATCCATCCACAATCTCAGAAGGAGGGTGGCAGGATGGTTAAGATATTCGCTTGCCAACAACTAAACCGTGAGGTTCTGGGTTCGATTTCCGGCCTCGCACTTTTCTCTCAAGTTTGACGAAAAATTCGAACTGAATGTCAAGTCTTACTGATGAGACTATAAACGAGGCCTCGTGTGTGAACGCGCGCAGAACATCTTGCGCACACATTAAAAACCTGTGCCGCCTTTCGGAAAAGTAGCCATTGTGAGCTGGTAGGAACGGATGGCAAAAAACCCCCATGCCCACAGGTGTTTGTTTTAGACACCATCCCCGAAGTCGGAATGCGGCTACCTTAACGATGGGGAGGGGGAGAGGTGGGGGTCCACACACACACACAAAACACACACAACACACACACACACACACACACACAACACACAACACACACACACACACAAAACACAAATCTCACCATTGATAAATTCAGGGCTCTAGGCCTAGGGACGACGAAAAAAAAAATTGCTGACTAATTTTTAAAAGGAAAATGAGCTGATGCACATGCATGTAGGCCTACCAGCTGCGATCTTTTACCATTCACTCATACCAGCAATCTTTTAAAACATTCACCTTGCCTCCAAAAAAACGCCTTTATTCATGGATAATTATGATTTCACGTTTTCTAAAGACCTAAAGCTTTACTAGCCTGTGGATGCTGCGTTGCGTGTTGTCTGTCTTTTCATCCACTGATGACGCCGAATTGGGATTGCTCGACCATGGGGGTTTGACAGGTGCTTTCAGTGCGTCCCTTTGGTATCAGTTTTTGGAGGATTGATGTCCCTCTACCTGGTCTTGTCCAGTCTTTTCCAGCCCCTACCTCGTCTGCAAATGGTGGAGTAGTCGATTGTGTTGTGGATAGATAAAGTGAGAATGGTTAAGGCGGAAAAAAAAATGTCTGGACTTACGTTAGATTTTTTTTTCAGGTGCTTTGATTTAGATCCCAAATACGTATCCACCTCTCTCTTTAGTTTCTTTTTTTGTTTGTTTTTTTTTATTTTGATTTTTTTTGGGGGAGGGGGGGTCTTTGGTTGGGGGGGGGGGGGGGGGCTATTCCCTTTTCAGGGGCAAGGGGCGGATGAAAAAAAAAGTTTGTGAATGTTTTACTCTTTCTCCATGGATAATAAAGATTATTCATTCATTCATTCATTCTCTTCTCTCTCTCTTTCTCCCTCTCTCTCTCTCTCTCTCTCTCTCTCTTCCCCTCTTTTCTCTCTCTCTTCTCTTCTCTCTCTCTCTCTCCTTCAGCACTTGTTAGCTTCCTTCCCTTTTAATTACTAAAATAAGGTTGTTTGTACGTGATGATTACTGTACGTACACTGAAATTCTGATTGTTTCAATAAACTTCCATGACACCCCGCCATTTTTTAGATCGGATACATGATTGTAGATCTACCTATTTTTAATCAGCAGTTGACAATATTTACAAAACTGCATAGGCCTACACACGGGGACCGGATGAAAAAAAAAGCACATGACGGGCTTATTCTGTTATCCTCGAAATAAAAGAATAAAAAAATAAATAAATTTCGCTTCTGTTAAACTAAATTAAAGCAGTATAGAAAAAAAAAAGACCCAAAAAAACTAATTAATAAAATACTTTACTTTTGCTTTCACTATCACTTCCCCTCCTCATTGTCTGAGCGGAAGTGTGGACAGAGTTGCCTTCGTAAAATCGGAGACAATCTGCGAGACATTCAGGAGTCCGGCTTGTCCCGACCTCCGCTCGCCACGTTCCCCCCGGTCCCCGGAGGCAAGGGCCTTTTTTGATATGATTTTTTTTAATATATATATATATTTTAAATATATATATATATATATATATAATTTAATATTTAAATATATTTATAATTATATATTAATATACAGAACAAGGGCAACAACCTTTTCCTGCATCTTTGTAGTGTTTCACCCTCTCCCCCCCCCTCCCTTCTTCCCTCCCCGTGGGGATGCTGGGGGTGGGGGTGGGGGTGGGGGGAGGTTTTGGGGTTCTTTCTTTCTTTTTTTTCCTTTTTTAAAAAAATATTTTTATACGAGGATAATCATAAAACACTCATGTGGTTTTTTTAAAAAAAAATCAACTCCCCGTGTGTAGGCACTTTTGAAAATACTGTTCCCACCGGCACAAAATGGCCTCCTTTACAAAAGCGGAACAGGATTTAACGTGTGCGCAAGATGTTCTGCGTGCGTCCGTACACGGGGCCCGGTTCACAGTCTCATCCGAAGGACTTTTGGGGGAGGGAGTCAACACGTGTTAACTCCGGGGAAAAATCCCCTCGAACAGGAATCGAACTCGGTCGTCAAATTTTCGACATAATTTCTGACTACTAGGCTATCCTGTCCCCCTTCATTATGACTGATTCTGACCACTAGGCACCTGTCCCCCTTTATTATTACGATTTTGACCCACTAGGCTATCCTGCCCCCTTTCATTAGACTGTTCTGACCACTAGGCATCCGTCCCCCTTTATTAGACTGAGTTCGACCACAGGCTATCCTTCCCCCTTTATTATGACTGATTCGGGCCACAGGCTATTTCCCGTCCCCCTTTCATTTTTGACTGCATCCCCACTTCTTTTTTTTTATTTGTTTGAAATTCTGTCCTAGAAATTTTCTGTAATTGCCCACTCCTTTGGTTTCTGCCTTTGCTTTAACAGCCCGCCTCCCCCCCCCCCCTCTCTCTCTCTCCTCTCTTCCCTCTCTCTCTCCCCTCTCTCTTTTCCCTCCTCTCCTCCCCTCTCTCTCTCTGTCGATGGATGTCTCTG
>JASPKP010001274.1:17500-25000 GCA_030674155.1 Stramonita haemastoma
CACCCTCAGCCTCTCCACCCCCCCCTCGTCCCGCACCGGGTGGTACAGCACACTATGGCGCCGTGCTGGGTTTTGTTTGAGGTGGGGGTGGGGTGGGGGGTGGTGGTGGGGGGGTGGTGGTGAGGGGTGGATGGGGTGGGTGGTGGGGGATGAGTGGTGGTGGTAGTAGTGGTAGAAGTAGTAGTAAGTGTAGAGTGTAGTAGTATAGTAGTAGTAGTAGTGTAGTAGTAGTAAGTAGTAGAGTTGTTGTTGTTGTTTTTTTTGTTGTTGTAGGGAGTACAGCGCAGTATAATAAAATAGCACAGCAGCAGCAGCGTATAGTATAGTAGTAGTATAACAGCACAGCAGCAGAAGTAGTAAGTAGTAGGATAGTAAAGGGGTATAGGGAGTAGTAAATAGTAGTAGAAATAGTAGTAAATTGTTGTTTTTGTCGTACATAGCAGCAACAGCACAGCACAGCAGCAGCAGCAGCAAACAGCAGTCGCGTCGTCGTCGTCGCGCGTCGTCGTCGTCGCGTCGTCGTAGTAGTAAATAGTAGTAGTAGTAGTAGTAGAGAGTAGAAGTAGTAGTAGTAGTAGTATAGTAGTTGTAGTAGTATTGTTGTTTGTTGTTGTTGTTGTTGTTGTTGTTTTTGTTGTAGCATAGCAGCGCAACAGCACAGGAGCAGAGCAGCAACAGCAGCAGCGCCCGCCAGCAAACAGCGCAGCAGCAGCAGCACAGCACAGCAAGAGTATTTGTAGTAGTTAGTAGTAGTATGTAGTATAGAGAAGTTTAGTATAGTAGTAGTTGTTGTTGTAGCATAGCAGCAGCGCAGCAGCACGCAGCAGCAGCAGCAGCAGCAGCATAGTAGTAGAGTAGTAGTAAAGTAGTTAGTATAGTAGTAGTAGTATATAGTAGTAGTAGAAGGAGTAGAGAGTAGGTATAGTAGTAGTAGTAAATAGTAGTTAGTAGTAGAGTAGTAGCAGCAGCGCGCAAGTAGTAATAGAGCAGCATCAACAACAACAACAACAACAACAACAGCAGCAATAGTATAATAATAGCAGCCCAACAGTAGTAGTAATAATAATTAAAGCGCAGCAGCACAGCACAGCAGCAATAGTAATAAGTAGTAGGCAGCAGCAGCAGCATATAGTAGTACAGGAGCAGCAGTACACAGCAGCAGCAAGGAACAATTGTCTTTTTGTTTTTCTTGCCAATGTTAAAATCAGGCTGTAGTAGAAATGTTTATGATTACGTTGTAAGCCTAAACAGCAATACACAGATACCTAAGTGCGCATGTGTGTTCGTATGCCTGTACGCTTTGTGGTAACAACACGGTTTATTCATCTGATTATTTTTTATTTTTATTTTATTTTATTTTATTTTAATGATAGATCATATTTTTCTTTTATTTCGAAGATAATGGAAAAAGCACTCATGCATTTTTTTTTTTTTTGCGTCCCGCCCCGTGTGTAGGTGGTTTTAAAAATTTTTTGTCACCCCCGCCCCCCCGGAAACCACAATGGCCTCCTCTTAAAGTCAGTAAATTGGCCAGGCCAAAAGCGTGTCAGTTATTGATGTCATCATTGCCAAGGCCTACAAAAAGGGTTGTGATGTTGTAAAATGTTGTGTTAGATTTTCTTCACCATGTACAAGCTTTTTAACAAAACAACCTGCACTCTCCTTTAAAGGAAAAAAAAAATATCTGAAGTCGGAGTATGGCTGCCTAATGGCGAGGTTTTGAAAACAGTCAACACACAAACTTCTCATTCATGCGCAATTTCAATCTCACTGTGATTTTCAGGTGGGATGAGAGGGATCAAAAATACTGCACATTCTAGATGACCCCCAGAGTGTTAAGCGGGGGAAAACAAAACAACAACAACAAAAAACCAAAGTCATAAATGTGTTTGAGCGCAATAATAAACCTCCAGACTGTGCAGCCAACGCTGGGGGCGGGATTAAACTACTCGCCGTACTGGGCCAGTTGGACGGTGTGGACCGCGCAAAAAGTTACAACGTCAATTCAATGCAGTTACAACAAGAGAACATATTGGTAATAAATTTATAATGTCAACTGTTACAGCAATAAAAATTTAATGATAATAAATCATCATCATCATCATCATAAATCATCACATCATCATCACATCATTCAACATCCATCAAATACTCATAAAATAATAAAAACTCATAATGATAATGAAAGAAGAAAAAAAGAAGAAGAAGAAGGAAGAGAAGAAGAAGAAAAGAAAAGAAAAGAAGAAGAAGAAGAAGAAGAAGAAGAAAAGAAAAGAAGAGTAATGATGATGATGAGATATGATGATGATGATTGATGATGATGAGATGATGATGATGATGATGATGATGATGGAAGTAAAAACAGTTTAACCAGCAGGTGGGGATAAAAAATAAGCTGTATAGCTTGATGCCTGTCCTCTTTGTATTGAGCCGGGCTTGTGGTGTAGACACATTGAATAAAAATCACTCTTACTAATCTAATCTTTCAAACGCTCGCTCCTTCCACTCACCCCCACGGGAAAGGTTTGTAAAAAAAAAGCACAAGAGTGCTTATCCCATTATCCTCGATAAAAAGAATAAATAAAAAACAAAACAAAAAAAAAACCTCATTAGATGTATAAAAAAAAATTGATAAAAAAGCACACGAGTGCTTATTCCATTATCCTCGATGTAAAAGAATAGATGTATAAAGAAATAGATACACTCCCGTTCAATGGGATTTTTCCCTTGGAGTTAACATCAGTGCTGACTCCACTCTCCCCAAAAGTCCTTCGGGTGAGACTTTAAACCGAGGCCCCGGTTGCAAAACGCACGCAGAACATCTTGCGCAACAACGTTAAAAATCCTGTTCCGCTTTTCGTAAGAGTAGGCCATTGTGTGCCGGTGGGAACAGATGACAAGATTTACAAAGCTGCATTCATACAGGAACCGGATGTAAAAAAACAACAACGCATCATGAGTGCTTATTCCATTATCCTCGATATAAAAGAATAAATGAATAAATAGAAATAAATAAATAACCCGACACAGGCGGACACATTCATTCATGTTTTACGTTACCTGGTTGGTGGGGTGTCCTTGTAATGATTTTTTTCGGAAGACATTCATGGATCGGCTGCAACGAAATGTATAGAATAGATGAATAAATTGAGTAGCTAATTTAGTCAATTAATCAATAAGAAAGACAGAAAAGACAGGACAGAAAGAAAAGGCAGACAGACAGACAGACAGACAGAAACAGACAGACAGACAGACAGACAGACAACAGACAGACAGACAGACAGACAGACAGAGAGAGAGAGAGAGAGAAGAAGGAGAGAGAGTAGAGAGAGAGAGAGAGAGAGAGAGAGAAGGAGAGAGAGAGAGAGAGAAGAGGAGAAGAGAGAGAGAGAGAGAGAGAGAGAGAGAAACCAAAAAAGAGAGAAAGAAAGGCAGAAAGAAAGACAAGGCAGAAAGAAAGTAAAGAAAGAAAGAAAGAAAGAAAGAAAGAAAGACAGGAAAAAAAGAGAGAAAGACTGTAAGAAAGAGGAGCAAACAAACTTTAATTTCCACCATAATCCCATTAATTTGTCGTCCTTGTCGTAGCACTATTGGGTTGAAAGAAGTAACTGATTTCGTTCTTCATGCGTGGTCATTTTGTTTGATTGTGCAGAAAGTAGTATAAAAGTAGCCTCCCTCTCCTCTCTCTCTCTCCTCTCTCTCCTTCTCTCTCCTCTCTCTCTCTCCCTCTCTCTCTCCTCCCCTCTCTCTCTCTCCCTCTCTATCTTTGCCTTGCCTGCTTGCCTTGCCTTGCTTGCCTTACCTCCCCTCTTCTCTCTACTCTCTCTCTCTCTCTCTTCTCTCTTCTCTTCTCTCTCTCTCTCTCTCTCTCTCTCTCTCGGGGGGGGGGGGGGGGGGGGGGGGCGGATAGACTAGTGTCAACATTGCGCTGGCAATTTGAAGACCGGGTTCGAGTCGGTCGAGAAATTTTCTTCCTGGTTAACATCAGTGCTGACTCCACTCTCCCAAAGTCTTCATGAGACTTTAAACCGAGGCCCCGTGTGCGTTCACGCAGAACTCTTGCGCCAGTTAATCTGTCGCTTTGTAAAGTAGGCCATCGTGTGCGGTGGGAACAGATGACAATATTTACAAAACGCATACACACGGGACCGGATGAAAAAAAAGCACATGATTGCTATTCTGTTATCCTCGATAAAAGAATAATAAATAAATAAATAATAATCTCTCTCTCTCTCTCACTCTCTCTCTCTCTCTCTTCTCTCTCTCTCTCTCTCTCTCTCTCTCTCTCTCTCTCTCTCTCTCTCCTCTCTCTCTCTCTCAACTTTCTCCTCCTCCCCCCTATCTTAGCCTTAAAATGAAGATTATCATTCTCTCTCTCTGTCTCTCTGTCTCTCTGTTTCTCTTCTCTGTCTGTCGTCTGTCTGTCTGTTGTCTGTCGTCTGCTGTCGTCTGTCTGTCTTTCTCCTCTCTCTCTCTCCCCTCTCTCTCTCTCCTCTCTCTCCTCTACTCTCTCTCTCCTCTTCTACTCTTTATCACTTGTCTCTCTGTCTCTGCTCTTCCTCTCTCCTCCTCCTCTCCTCTCTCTCTCATCTCCCTCTCTCTCTCTTCTCTCTCTCTCTCTCCTCTCTCTCTCTCTCTCCTCTCTCTCTCTCTCTCTCTCTTTTTGCTTCCTTTTCCCTCTCCTTTCCCTCCAACTTCCACCTTCAGATATTCTATCCTAGACTTATTATGGAGAGGAGTATTTTGGTTGTTATGTTGGATTCAAACTGTATTCTTACCATTTGAATATTGAAATGTGTTTTCATATAGTCTTTTGTGTTTAAAGGATTTTATGTTGTTGTTGTTTTTTAATCTGTTTTTTCCCCCTTTTATGCCTACTTTGCTTGTTTTTCCCGCTTACACACACACACACGCACGCACGCACACACACACACACCACACACACACACACACACACAACACACACACACACACACACGCACACACGCACACACACACACACTCACACACTCACGCATTTATATTTGTAATGCCTTCTGTTTCATGGTCCTGAATATTTGCTATTTTTAAAATGTTTTTTTGCTATGTTATTTTTTGTTTAAATAATTATTAGTGTATCCAGTTGGGATGTCGCGTTTTGTTGAATGTATTCTGTTTTCTTTTTTAAAATATTGTTTGAACTGCTACTGGTGGTGATGCTGGTATGTAGAGGTAGGGAGGGGGTTTCTTAGCTTTATTCCCTGATCAGGGCAAGGCCGGATGAAAAAAAGTATGTAATGATTACTTACTCTGTTACCCTTGAAAAATAAAGATTATTCATTCATTCATTCTCTCTCTTTTCCCTTGAAAAATAAAGATTATTCACTCTCTCTCTCTCTCTCTCTCTCTCTCTTCTCTCTCTCTCTCCCCTCTCTCTCTCTCTGTGCTTGTGTGCGCGTATGTGCGTGCGTGCGTGCGCGCGTGGTGCGTGTGTATGTGTGTGTGTGTGTGTGTGTGCATGAGAGCACGCGTGCATGCTCTTTTAAATGCTTTTTAAAGTAATGTCTAAACCAGGACGAATAAAGAGTGAGAGAAAGGGGGAGGGGGGTTGAGAGAGACAGAGGACAGAGACAGAGACAGAGACAGAGACAGAGACAGACAGACAGACAGACAGACAGAGTGGGGGAATGAGAGAGAGAGAGAGTGAGGGAATGAGAGAGAGAGAGAGTGAGTGTGTGTGTGTGGTGTGTGTGTGTGTGTGTGTGTGTGTGTGTGTGTTGTGTGTGTGTGTGTGTGTGTGTGTGTGTGTGTGTGGTGTGAGCGAGAGAGAGAGAGAGAGAGAGAGGGGGGGGGGTGACAGACAGGCAGGCAGGCATAGAGACAGATAGACAACACTTACTTCTGCCGTTTTTTCTTCACAATGCTTGGATATCTTGATTTTTTTCTGTCGCATACAAAACCACCATGAACTTAGATAAGATCAACTCCACAACCTTTCGTTTTCATCAAACACTCAACTCAACTCGGCTGTCTCCATCACCGCTGTCGTCTGTAGTAGCCCCACGCATTGTCACCAGAGTTCGTCATTTGTCTGTCTATGTGTCTGTCTGTCTGTCTGTCTGCCTGTCTGTGTGTGTGGTGTGTGTGTTGTGTGTGTGTGTGTGTGTGTGTGGTGTGTGTGTGTGTTGTGATGTGTGTGTGTGTGTGTGTGTGTGTGTGTGTGTGTGTGTGTGTGTGTGTGTGTGTGTGTGTGTTTTCTCTCTCTCTTCTCTCCTCTCTCTCTCTCTCTCTCTCTCTCTCTCTCTCTCTCTCTTTTCTCTCTCTCTCTCTCTCCTCTCTGGGATTTTCCCCCTGTAGTTAACATCAGTGCTGACTCCACTCTCCCCAAAAGTCTTTCAAATGAGACTGTAAACCGAGGCCCCGTGTGCGAAAGCACGCAGAACATGTTAACGCACACGTTAAATCCTTTTCCGCTTTTCGTAAGAGTAGGCCTTTGTGTGCCAGTGGGAACAGATGACAAGATTTACAAAACTGCATACACACGGGGACTAGATGCAAAAAAGCACATGAATGCTTATTCCATTGTCCCCCGCTATAAAAGAAAAAGAAAAAAACATTAATAATACACACACACACACACACACACACACACACACACACACACACACACACACACACAGACACACACACAAAACACACACAAAACACACACCCCACACACACACATACACACACACACACACACACACACACACAGAGGCAGACAGAGAAAGAAAGAAAGAAAGAAAGAGACAGACAGACAGAAAGACAGAGGCACAGATAGAAAGAAAGAGAGGGAAAAAGACAAACAAACAGAAAAAAAACCCCAGAGGCAGAGACAGAAAGAAAGAGAGGAAACAGACAGACAGACAGGCAGACAGACAGACAGACAGACAGACAGACAGACAGACAGACAGACAGACAGACAGACGGATGGATGGAACACTTACCGATACAACGATTTCTTCTTACACGTATACTCTGACGTGGAGTGGGGGTCCCAGTCTACTTCAATGTTGGACTGAACGAAAGAACAAAACAAAAAAGAAAAAAAAAGAATCTCAAAACACTTTTCACCCTGGCAGAAGAAAGGACCGGACCAGCTTTCGCAGCACAGCTCTGAGCTTCTGTCCTTCTGTACTGTTTTCTACCTCCATTCATATCCACACTTATCCTCGGAAGTCAGAGTATGGATGCCTATAGCTAGGATGAGGTACTCGAAAACAGTCGTACACGCAAACTTAGGGTGTACGAATGCTTTACAGCTCAAAGCGAGAAGAAATCCACGCAGGTTACGGGGCTAGCATCCACACACACACACACACACACCACACACACACACACAAAACACACACACACACCACACACACACACACACGCACGCACGCACGCACGCACGCACGCACGCGCGCACGCGCGCACGCACACACACACACACACACAACGCACACACACACACAAACACACACACACACACACACA
>JASPKP010001275.1:5000-27500 GCA_030674155.1 Stramonita haemastoma
ATACACCCCCGTTTGATGGGATGGGGAAATGGGAAAAAGGGGGGTAAAAAAAAAACCACGGTTTTTTTGGAAACTTAAAGAATAAATTTTTCGACATAGCACGCTGTGGCTGGAAAAAAAGGGAAAACACAGACAAAACCAAGGAAAAGGCTGGATTTACAAAACAACAGACACACAGAAACTGGGTCGGGGAAAATTAAACCAAAAAAAAAAAAAAGGTTTAAACAACGGGCAGAGGTATCTTTGGGGAAAACGGCGGAAGACGGGACTGAAAAAAAACAAAAACCCCCAAAAAAATAAAAAAAGCAAAGAAAACAACAGAAAATGTTTTTGATGACAGGCCATCGAATACGATGGCTACTCGCCAAATCTTCCATTTCCCCCGTTTGATAAATTTTTTTATTTTTTCAACGGGAAACAGAAAAAGCAACAGGCCAGGCCCGGGGGAAAGGAAATAGTATTGTTAAGGATTTGGTATTTTAAAAAAGGGGAAAAATTTTAAGGGGAAATTTTTTTGGTTGAAAATTTTTAAAAGGGGGGGGGGGGGAAAAAAAGCCAAAGAAAAGCAAAGAAGAAGAAGGGGAGGACCGGTCCGAAAAGGGAAAAAAGAAAAAGAAATGATGATGATGATGAATAAAAGATGGTTTGATGTTGATGTGAAAAAGGGGAAAAGGAAAAAGAAAAGACAACGACAGACAACAGCCAAAAACTTGAAAAAAAAAAAAAGGGAAAAAGGGCAGGCGGCAGGGGGAAAAACAAGACAAAAGAAAAAAGCAAAAATTTTTAAAAAGGGAAACTAATTACCCGTTTTGATAAGAAGCAGAGACAGAAAAAAGCAGAGGTAAAGAAAAAACCCTATTTAATGAGATTTTTTTCAAATAATTTTCTTTTTCCGCAAACACTTCCCCCCCCCCTTCCCCCCCCCCCCCCCCCCCCCCCCCCTCCCCCGCCTCCCCCCCAAAAAGGGAAATTTTAGCTTTAAAAAAAGGGTTTAAGGAAAAAAAGCATTTTGTGGCCACGCTAATTTCTAATTTTTTCTGTTGAAAAAAAAAAAGGAAAAATTTTCTTTTTTCTTTTTTAAATTTTTTTGACATCCTGTCAGTCGTCTTTTTTCTTCCTCCTGTCGTCTGCCGTCATCTTTCCCGTCGTCCGTTTCTGTTGTCTATCCTGTGTGGTGTGTGGTTGGGGGGGTTTTCCGGGTGTGTGGGGTTTTTGTGGGGTTTTTTGGTGCGTTTTTGTGTGGGGTGTGGGGGTGGAAAGTGAGTGAGTGAGGAGTGAGTGAGTAGTGAGTAAAAGATGAATGGGGGAGTGTAGTTGAGTGAGTGAGTGAGGGGGGTATATGTGTTTTTTTGTTTTTGAATTTGTGCGTTGTTTGCGGGGGGTGTCGTGTATGATTTTGCAAAAAATTTTTATGTTATTTTTATTTTTAAGATGTGCCTCAAGTTCGTGCGTTTTTCCCCGGAGGGTGTTGGGGGTTGTGTGTTGTTTGTATTGTGGTTGGTTTTTTTGGTGTGTGGTGTGTGTGTGTGTGTGTTTGGGTTTTTGGGGGTTTTGTTGTGTGGTGGGTTTTGTGTGTGGGTGTGGTTGTGTGTGTGGTGTGTGTGTTTTGTGGTTTCCTTTCCTTACTTTTAAAAAAGGAAAATTTTAATTCTTTTTCCAAATTAAAAAGAGAAAAATTTAAAATGCCGGGAAAAAGAAGAAAAAAAGAAAGAAAAAGAAAAAAGAAGAAGAAAAAAGAAAAAAGAAGAAGAAGAAAAGAAAAGAAGAAAAAGAAGAAGAAAAAGGAAGAGAAAAAAAAAAAGAAAAGAAAAGAAAAGAAAAAAAAGAAGAAAACAAGAAAAGAAGAAGAAGAAAAAAAAAAAAAAAAGAACAACAACAACAAAAAACAAAAAAAAAGTGGGGGAGAAAAAAAAAAGAACCAGAAGAATAAACAAAAGGACAAGAACAACAAAAAAACAAAAACCAAAAACAAACAATCTATTGTAAAGCTAAAAAAACCCTTTGTTTCATGGGAAAAAAAAGGATCTCCATGTTTACATAATCTCTTAAGACAAAAATGGAAGGACGACATACAAAAAAGATCGAGGGATTCCGCTCCGGGGTAAACCCCAAAAAACAAAAAGGCCCGTCGGGGATTACCGATAATGGGGCCCCCGTCTGGAAATTAAAGGGAAAAAGAAAAAAAAAACTCCCTTGGGGTTCGGAAAGGTTTTTTGGGTTGGGGGGGCGCCCCCCCCGTGATTCCCCGACCCCGGTTTGTTCCCGGGAAACTTTTCCCAAACCCCACCCCTTTAGCCTGTAAAATTTTGATTGGGGGTCTGGGACCCCCCCTTGTTTTCCAAAAAAGTTTTTAAGCCCCAATAAAAGGGGGAAGGTTTACCTTTGGGGGCCCCCAAAAAACCCCCAAATTTTTTGGGCCACGTTAAAAAAGAAAAAACCCCAACAAAAACGGCAAAAAGCGAGAATTTTTTTCCCTTTTTGGAAAAATTTTTTCCCCCTAAAAAAAAAATACGAAAAAGGTTCCCCCTTACCCTTTTTGAAAAAAAAAAATTTTTTTCCGGTTCCTTGAAATTTTAATTTTTTCTTTTTTTTCACCTTGCTAGTTGATTTGACAACCCGGGTTTTTTAAAACAAAACTTTTGTTTTAAAGGAAGAGGGAAAGTATAAAAATTTCCGGGGAAAAGGGAAAACTATAGTAAAAATTTTTCTTTTCGGAATAAAGGCAGGAAAATTTGGGCCCAAAAAGAAGTAAAAAAAAAAGGGGAAGAAGGGGTAAAAGAAAAGGAACAAAGCAGAAGAAAAGTGGGGAAAGGGAAAAAAGGGGGAAAATTTCCAAGCACGAAATTTCCGGAAGGGGGGGTGTTTTTTAAATACAAAACGGGCCCCCTGGCTTTCCTAAAGGGGGGGGAACAGCAGAGCCTAAACATCATTTTTGGTCTGTACAGAGTTTGGGTAATAGTCCCCCTTGCTCTTTTGTCTCCAAAAAATTTGCGATAGTCCCCTCTTTTCTATTTTCTTTTGTTTTTCTTCTCCGTGTTGCTGCGAAACGGGGTTTTTTCTGTCACAAACTGGGGGAAAAAGAGGTTGTTTTTTGACTGACGCAAAGGCCCCAAAAAAAGGGCAGATAGCAGACAGACAGACAGACAACAGATGGACGGATGGCAAAGGGAAAGAAAAAACCCAAATAACAAAAAAGGGGACAGGGGAGGAGGGTAGACGTTGGGACAACAGACATTAAACTGTTTAAAAAGTTTTAAGGGAAAAAACATACTTTCCATGCAAAACTTTTCATACCATAACCAAAAAAGACGCGGACAGACGGCCCGGAAGGACGACGGACGGACGGGAACAGACAGACAGACAGATAGTTTTGTTTGATAAATTAGATACCCCACCCTTTCCCGGGTAAAGTCACATAGACAAGGAAAACCCAAATGATCCCACCATGAATAAAAACAAAAATTTTTTAAACCTTAAAAACATCATTCATATCTTTCATAAAAATCATACCATACATACTTTACATACATACATACATAAAAATACAATAAAAATTACATACATCCCTACATAAAAAAATAATTCCCCCCATTACTACATACAATTACAACAAAAAACATTACTTACTTACTACAAAATCATAAAAAATACCTACAAATTTACATCATAAAATAACAAAAAATACAAACTTTAAAACAAAACATTACAACATTACATACATTACATACATCTTTAAAAATTTTAAAAAACCTACATACAACTACAAAAATACATACATACATTACCATACATACATACAAAACCAATACATACATTCATCCCGTGTATCTTTGTCACCCGGCCCCACACACACAACAACACAAACACAACACACAACACAAATAATAAAATACACCCCACCCCAAAACTACACACAACAACACAAAACCCCACACACACACACACCAAACACACACCAAACACACACACACACACACACACACACCCCAAAAAACACACCACACAAGAGAAGGAGGAAACGGAACTTTTTTTTTTAAAAAGGGGAAACTTTTCCCCTTTGGGGCGGTGTGGACATTTTCGCAAAAAAGAAAATTTTTAAACCCCGGACAAAAAAAACCGGGGAAAATGTAAGGCAAGCTTTTAAAATCAAAGCTTTTTTTCTAAAAGAAGCGACAAGGGTTTAAAAAAGAGCTAACTAGAACTTCAACACAGTGAAAAAAAGTTACAAACAAATCCAAGTCAAATGCCCACCTCCTGTCAATCTTTTTCCTTCCAGAAACAAATTTTTATTTTGGGATTTCATTTTTTTTTATATTTCCTGTTGCCAAATCTCATCAAAAAGGGGATAAGAGCACAAAGCATCGTCGACATTCCTCAAAAACTTTTGGGGTTGTTTTTTTTACTTTTAGCCAGAAAAGAAAAATTGACGGGCAGGGTTGTTTGGGGTTTTTTTTGTTTTTTTTTTTAATTTGCATTTCCTTTCTGAATTCGAAAAAAACCCTTTGGGTTTAGTTACCATGAGGGGGTTTTAAATCTATTTTTACATCAAACCCTTTTGAAAAGAAAAGGGGAAGAAAGAGGGGGAAGAGTGAGAAAAAGAAAAGAGGAAAAAAAAAAACCAAAAACGGAAAAAACAAAAAACAGACAGACAGACAGACAGGAAGACAATTGCGGGAACAGCAGACGAGACAGACAGACAGAAGACAGACAGCAGACAGACAGAAAACAGAAAAAAAAATAAAAAACAGATAGAAAACAAAAACGGAAAACCTAAATAACAAAAAATTTTTGAAAATGGTGGTTAAGAAATTTTAAAAAAAAAAAAAAAAAAAAAAAAAAAAAAAAAAAACCCAACCTAATTTTAAAAACTTTGAAAAAAGGTAAAAATAATGAAAAAATTCAAAAACAAAAGGAAATTTTTAAAGGATTGGAAAAATTTTTGTTTTTGAAAAAAAAAAAAAACCCAAAAAAACAAAAAATCTTTAAACCTTTAAAGAAACTTAAAAAACCAAAAAACAAAACCCAAAAAAAAAAAAACGTTTAAAAACCCCAAATCAAACCCCGATGCCAAACCCATTTTAAATTCCTTTTATTTCTAAAAAAAAATATTTGATTTTTTTTTTCCCTGCTGTCCCAACGCTGCCCCCCCAACCGCGGCTTATATCCGAAATTTTTCCGTATTCCTTGGATTTTTTCTATCAAAAAAGGGGGGGGGGGGGGGGTTTTTTTGGCCCCATGAAAAGTCAAAAGGGAAATGTTTTTCACTAAAAACGCCCCCAATTTGAAATTTTTTCCAAAATTTTTTGAGATTTTCTCTAAAAGGGGAAAGGAACATTAAAAAAAAAAAAAACTTTTCATTGTACCCTTTTTTTTTGGGGGGGGCGGATTGGGTTGGTTGCAAGAAAAAAGTTTTGTTTTTTTCTTTGTTTTTCGTTTGGGCATTACGATAAAGGGTTATATCGGGGTTTTTTTCCCTTCCTCTTCGAGACAGAAAACCTTTTGTCGGTCTTATGAGGGAAAAAGCTTTTGGGGCTGCCCTTTAAAAGGGGGCCTGACAAACAGGCCCAGCGAAATTCCGTTTGGGCCCAGGGGAGGGGAATTTTGAAAATCTTCGAAGTTTTTTCTGGGGGGAAATGGGCGGGGGAAAGGGAAACCAAGAAGGAGAAAATAGACAAGAGGGGGGGTGACAGAAAAAAGGAAAAAAGCAAAAAACACAGAGAGAGATAGAAAAAGGGGGGAAAGTTTTCCGGGAAGAAAAGGAATGCTATTTAAAACGACAGGGTTTTTCGCATCCCAAAGGGGGGGGGGGGGGGGGAACCCTCCGGTTCAGACCCACAAGTTTAAATTTGCAACAAACACCAGAAAAACGCTATTTCAGCAAAGCTCTGCAATAATATGCAGAATAAAAGACGGATCCCCTTCTCATGTTTTGGGGCTTTGTTTTAGATCTTTCCAAACAACCCCCCAAACTTGTAATGGGCTGCCCCAAACCATGTCTTTTAAATAGGGGAGTTTGGAACAAAGGGGAAAAAGGGGGCAAAACGGTCCCAAATTGTTGTCAAGAAAGGTCTCAGTTCGAGAAAAGCCCCGGCATGAAGAGTTTGATGCACTCGAGTCGGGTTTTCTTGGGCAGCCCTTTAGAGAGAGAGAGAGAGAGGGGAAGAGGGGAGGGGAGGAGAGGGGAAAATGGGAGAGAGGGGGAGAGAGGGGAAAAAGGGAGAGAGAGGGGAAAGAAAAATTGAGGAAGAGAGAAGGAGAGAGAGAGAGAGAGAGAGAGAGAAGAAGAAGAAAAAGGAAGAAAAAGGAAAAAGCCAAAGGCAAAGGCAAAAAAATTCTTTTACAAAAGGATAAAAGAAAAGAAAAACCCGGGCGGAAATTAAAAAAAAACCCAAAACCCAAAAAAAAGAAAAAAGAGAGAGACAGAGAAGGGGAACAGGGGAAGGGGAAAAGAAGAGAAAGAGAAAGACAGAAGAAAAAAACGAAGAAGTGACAGAGCCGGAAAAAAGAGAAAAAAGAAAAACAAAAAAGGGGACAGAAAGAAAGAAACAGAGGGGGGCTTTTGCTTTGTTCTTTTCTTTGCACTGCGACTTTTCCATTGTTTCCTAAAAAGGGTTTGGAAGGCCCATGAAATGAAATCTTCGATCAAAAATGCCCTTTTTGGGAAAGGGGAAAAATACCCTAAAAAAGACTCAAGTCTTTGGGACTGGCCCCCCAAAAAAGCGTGTCATTTAAATTTTGGTCAGCTCATTGCCAAGGCCAAACAAAAAATTTTTTTGTTATTTTTGTAAAAATGGGGTTTTAAGATTGCTTTCAGCCATGAAAAGCTCTTAACAAAAAAAATCTACATTCTTTCCCCTTTTTAAGGGGGAAAAAAAAAATCCTTTTTGAAGTCGGAGTATGGTCCCCTTATGGCAAAGGTACTTTGAAAAAAAATATATCAAACTTCCGTTCAGTGTGAAAGTTTTCAATTAAACGTGTTTAAACCGGGTTGGGGGGTAAAGTCAGGGGGTGCACAAACGTGGACCCCCACAGTTTTAAAGGGCGGGGGAAAACGCACAAAAACAAAAAATTTTTTCGATAAAGACAAAAAAATTTGGGGCCCCGTTTTCCAAAAAGCATTTAGACCTTAAAAGAAACCCCCCGGCAACAAAAGATTTTGGCCCTGGAAAAATTTTCTGTCAAAAAAAAAAGTCACCTGATAGTGGAGAGAAAAAAAACTACACATCCCGGGGACAGGAAAAAAAAAAGAAAAAAGGGTGGGGGCTGCTCTTGAGGGGGGGACTCTTTCCCCCCCGGGAAAAGCACCCCCCGAGTTTGACTTTAGAGAAATCTGCAGTGATTTTAAACAGGGGTTAAAAATTTAAAACCCTATAATTACTGTGGGCAGGGGAGTTTTAAAACTTTGGGTTTGGTCACTTATTTTTTTTTTAAAATTTTTAACCAGGCCCAGGGGACATAAAGGGATACCTTTTAAACTGTGTTTGTCTTACCCCGGGTTTCACAACTTTTGAAAAATTGCCAACTTCACCAATGCCAGATTTCGGGGGTTGCAGGTCATTCTTGTCGTCTCGTCCGTCGTTCGTCTTTGCCTCGTCGCATCATCATCATCTTCAATCTTTTCTTTCATAACAACTTTAAAATTTGTAAATCGTTTTGTAAAGGGCATCGTTAACATCATTGTTAATGTTACCCCATTTTCGTCACATCTCGCCCTTAAATCTAAATTATCAATTTACCCCAAAATTTAACAACACCACATCACGCCACGCGAAAAAAAAAAAAAAACCCCCAGCGCACAAAACACAAGGCACCCCCCCCCGCCCCCCCCCCCCCCCCCCCCCACCCCCCCCCAAAAACCAAACCACCACAACCCATAAAAACGCACATTATTCCACCCCCAAAATTAAAACTTTTCCAAATTCCCCAAAAACTAGAAAAGGAAGATGGGGGAGGGGTGGAGGAGGGGGGGGTTAGAAAAAAAGATAAATATTTTTTTTGGGTCTGCTGGGTGCTCTTCCCCCGGGAAACGAAATGAGCCCTGTGTCGGACTTTGTCGGAATGGAGGTTGCACTTAAAAGTTGCCCCGGGGCAATCCTAAAAAAAAAAAAAAACCCCCAAACGCTTAATTCCCCAGAGGGGCCGCCAAAATCAAACCCCGACTTCAGGGGAACCCCGGGGTGGGTTTGGAAGTAAAGGGGTTTTAACCCATTTCGGCTGTAGCGCTTTCAGGTCTTCAACAAGTAGACAACAGACCTGATGAAAAGGAAGATTGATCAAGTGGTCCAAAAATTTAAGAAAAAAACACCAAAAAAAAACCCCTTTGGTTTTTTTGGGAAATGGGCCGAGTTTTTAAAATTTTTACAGGGGCGTTCAAACCCCTGATTGGGGGGTTTTTTTAAAAAAGACCGGGGTGGAGGGTTGATTGAATAAACTTACCCAAAAAAATCCAAAAAAAAAAAAAAAAAGAACACCAGTTTTTTCTACAAAAGCTAAGGGACATCCCCAGCCCAAAAAATATTTTTTAAAAAAAAAAAAAAATTAAAAAATTTTACTTTTTTTTAAATTTTTTTTTGCTCTTCCACAGAAAGAAAAATTTTTCCTTTGCATGGCTTTTTGAAAAATGGGGGGAAATTTACCCAAATTGCGTTCCTTAAACAAAAGCCGAATAAAGATTGGGGCTCCGGGTCGGTGATTTTTGGGTACTCCCAAAATTCCAGAAGTTTTTGGGGCAAGATAATGAAAAATTTCCGCACAGCCCCCGAACTATTCACTTTGGATGGGGGGAATGTTGTCACCAGACTTTTTTGTTTTTTCCTCTGGGGGTAATTAGGGGGGGAAAAGGGGGAGGGGGGTGGGGGGGGGGGGGAAAATATTTGGGGAAGTGAAGGAATACCCCAAAATTTGGGTTTGTATTTTTCCCATTTTTTTTTTTTTAGAATTTTTTATTTTGACAAAAAAATGAAAAAAAAAAACGACATTATATCAAATTAAAAGGGGGAAAAAAAAATTTCATTAAAACATAATTTTTCCCTTTTAAAAGTTTTTCCCTTAGAAAATTTTTAAATGAAATTTATTTGGGGGGAAAAACCCCCCTTTTTTTGTGGGAAAAATTTATACAAAGTTTCCCAACCCCCTACCTTTTATTCCAAAAAACATAATAAAAACCACTTTTATACGATTTTACACCCACCCCAAACAAAAACAAAGGCGGGGAATTTTTCCCCCCAAAAATTTTTAAAAGTATCGATGAATGGTAAATTACAAAAAAAACCAACTTCAACTGAAGTGATCACTTTTTAAGTTTAAAAAATTTACTTCAGAAAAAAAACCCCTCCTTCTTAAACCGAATGCCAAACCCAAATATTGTTTCTGTCATTTACAAAAATCTTTTTGCGCTGCCGTTAAGCCCCTTTACAAATCGGCCCAGCGCTTCCAAAAAAAAGGCGGGGGAGAGAAAAGGGTTTTTTTTAAGTCTTCCAAAAAAAAAAAAAAAAGGCAGGAAAAGGGGGAACAAGAACGCAAAACATAGAAAGGGGGGTGCCCAGGAAAAAAAAGGGAAAACAAGGCAAAAAAAAAAAGGGAAAAGGGAAAAAAAGGGGGGAAACTCTAGAAACAGTTTTTCCCAAAAAGGGTAGAGTTCCCATTTTTTTTGGGCAGGCCCACCTTTTACCATACCCCATGGGGTAGGGGAAAAAGATTATCAATGGCAGGTCACTCCTTTTTCAACCAAAAAAAGGGGTTTCCCCTTTGGCCCCAACTAGAGCATCCGGTCCCAAAGGGGTTTTCCCACCTTCCCCAACAACACACGCGTTCAACTCTTTGGTAAATTTTGGGTCATTTCTGCTCTATTTAATTTTGGGTTCGGGGGTTAGAAGTAAGGCAACCAGCCTAGAAAGAAAAAGTCTTTTAGTATTTGGGGGTCGTTCAACCCCCGGGGGGGGGGGGGTTCCGAAACTTTCCCCCCAATTCCAACGGCCCCGTAAAGTGGTGGTCTGGGGGGCTAGTCTTTCGGATGGGGACTTTTAACCGGGGCCCCCCGGGGTGCAACCCCCGCATTTAGCGCACGTAAAAAAAACCCCCCGGCACAAGAGAATTTTTCCAAAAAAATTTTTTGTCGAAAAAAGCCACTTGATGGGGAAACAAATATACAGTCATGCAAAAACAGGAAAAGGAAAAAAAAAATAATGGTTTTTGGGCCGCTGCCTTGGGAAAACGCGCCCCCTCTCTCCGGGGGAGAGCAGCCCGAATTTCCACCCCAGAAAAATTCCCCCTGAAGCTTTTAATATACAATACAAACAAAAAAAAAACAAAACAAACAAAACAAAACAAAACAAAACAAAACAAAAACCAAAACAAAACTCACTCACTCACTGCACTGCAGGGCACTGCACGGCACTGCACTGCACTGCAAACTCACTAAAATTTACACTACACTACACTAAACTAAAAATACAACACAAACAAACAACAATACAATAAAAACAACACTACAACAAACAAAAAAACACAACAAACAAACAACCCAACCAACCAACAAACAAACCCCAAAAATTCCCAAAAAAAACCCCAACCAAAACCCCCAACCAAAAATTAAATAAACAATAACTACCTAAAAATTTTCCCCACTTTTTCTTTTTTTTAAATTCCTGCTGTGAATTCAGTGGGCCCCCCCAAAAAAAAAAATTTGTTTTAAAAATTTTTTTTGGGTTTTTTTTTTAAAAAAAAAAAAAGGGGGGGGAAAAAAAAAAATTTTTTTTCCCCCTTTTAAAAAAAAAAAAATTTAAAAAAGCCCCAATGAGGCCCCCCCCGGGAAACCCCCAAAAACCCCCCCCGGGGGCCCCCCCCCCCGGGGGTTTTTTCCCCCTAAAAAAATTTTTTTAAAAAAATTTTTTTTAAAAAAAATTTTTTTTGGGAAAAAGGGGGGGGGGGGGGTTGGGGGTTTTTAAAAAAAAAAACCAAAAAAGGAAAAAAAAACCAAAAAAAAAAAAAAAATTTTTTCCCCTTTTTTTTTGGGGAAAAAAAACAAAAAAATTTAAAAAACCCAAAAAAAAAAAATTTTTTTAAAAAAAAAAAATAAACAAAAGGAAAAAAAAAAAAAAAAAAAATTTTAAAAAAGAAACCCCTCCAAGTCTAAAATTTCCCTTTTTTTAAAACGGAAAGGGAAAAAAAAAAAAAAACCCAAAAAAAAAAAAAAAAAAAAAAAAAAAAAAATTTAAAAAAAAAAGGGGGAAAAAAAAAAAAAAAAACCCGAAAACAAAAAAAAAAAACAAAAAAAGGAAAAAAGACAGACCAAAAACAACCCCCAAAAAAAAAACAAAAACAACAAAAAAAACACACAAACCACAAAAAAAAAAAAAAAACAAAAACAACCCCAAAACACACCCCCCCCCCAAACACACAAACCCCCCACCACAAAAAGGGGGGGGGGGGGAAAAAACCCAAAAACCCCCCCCCCAAAAAAACCCCCCCAAAAACCCCAAAAAAAAAAAACAAAAACCCCCCGGTTTTTAAAAAAGGGGGAAAAAAAAAAAAAAAAAAAAAAGGAATTAAAAAAAGGGGGAAAAAAAAGGGGGGGGAAAAAAAAAAAAATTTAAAAAAAAAGAAAAAGGGGAAAAATTTTCAAAGGGAAAAAAATTTTTAAAAAAAAAGGGGAAAAAATTTTAAAAAGAAAAAAAAAATTTTAAAGGGAAAAAAAAGGGCAACAACCCGGCCCAAAAAAACCCGAAAAAAACCAAAAAAACCCCCAAAAAAAAAATGGGGAAAACCAAAAAAAAAAAATTTCCCCCCCCAAAAAAAAAAATAAAAATTTTTTTTAAAATTTTTTGGGAACCCCAAAAAAAAAAACCCCGGGGGGGGGGGGGGGGAAAAAAAAACCCCCGGAAAAGAAGGGAAAAGGGGGGGGGGGGGGGGGGGCCCCCGGGGGGTTTGGCCAAAAAAAAAAAGGGGAAAATTTAAAAAAAACCCCCTTTTTTTTTTTTTTAAAAAAAAAACCCCAAAAAAAAATTTTAAAATTTTTGGGGTTTTAAAAAAAGGGGGGGGTTTTTTTTTTCCCCCCAAAAAAAAACTTCCAAGGGGGAAAAAATTTTCCCCCCTTTTTTTTTTTTAAAATTTTTTTTTTTTTTTTTTTTCCCCCCCGGTCAATTTTCCCCCCCCCAAATTTTTTTTTTTTCCTTTTTTTTTTTTTTTTTAAAAAAAAAACCCTTTTGGGGGAAAAAGGGAACCCAAGAAAAATTTTTAAAAAAAAAAAAACCCAAAAAAAAATTTTAAAAAAAACCCCTTTGGGGGGGGAAAAAAGGGGGGAAAAAAAATTTTTGGGAAAAGGGGGGGGAAAAAAAGGGGGAAAAAAAAAAAAAAAAAAAAAAAAATTTTAACCCGGGGGGCCTTGGGGGGGGGCCCCCCCCGGGGGGGGTTTTTTCCCCCCTTTTGCCCCCCCCCTTTTTTTTAAAAAAACCCCCCCCCCCCCCCCCCCCAACCCCCCGCCCCCCCCCCCCCCCCCCCCCCCCAAAAAAACCCCCCAAAACCCCCCCCCCTTTAAAAAAAAAGGGCCAAAACCCCCCCCCCCCCCCCCCAAAAAAACGGGGGAAAAAAAAACCCCCTTTCCCCCCCAAAAAACACAAAAAAAAAGGGGGGGAAAAAGAAAGGGGGGGGGGAAAAGGGGGGCCCCAAAAAAAATTTTAAAAAAAAAAAGGGGGGGGGGGGGGGAAAAAAAAGGGGAGAAAAGGGGGGGGGAGAGAAAGGGGGAGAAAAGGGGGGAAAAAAAAAAAAGAAGGGGGCCCCCAAAAAAGGGGCCGGGGGGGAAAAAAAGGAAAGGGGGGGCAAAAAGGGGGGAAAAAAAAAAAGGGGGGAAAAGGGGGGGGAGGGAAAAAAAAGAAAAAGGGGGGGGGGAAGGGGGGGGGGAGGGAAAAAGGGAAAAGGGGGGGGGAGAGGGGGGGGGGGGGGGGGGGGGGGGGGGGGGGAGGGGGGGGGGGGGGGGGGGGGGGCCGGGGGGCCCCCGGGGGCGGGGGGGGGGGGGCCAAAGGGGGGGTTGGGGGGGGGGGGGGGGGGGGGGGTTGGGGGGGAGGGGGGGCCCCCCCCCAAAAGGGGGGGGGGGGGGAAAAAAAAAGGGGGGCCCCCCCCGGGGGAAAGGGGGGGGGGAAAAAAAGGGGGCGGGGGGGGGGGTTTTTTGGGGGAAAAGGGGGAAAAAACAAAAAAAAAAAAAAAAAAAAGGGGGAAACAGAAAACCAAAAAAAGGGAAAAAAAAAAAAAAAAAAAAAAAAAAAAAAAAAAAAAAAAGGGGGGGGCCCCCCGGCCGGCCCCCTTGGGTTTTTTAAAAAAAAAAAAAAAATTTTTTTTTCCCCCCAATTTTTTAAAAAAAAGGGGGGCCGGAACGCAAAAAATTTGGGGGCCCCCCCCTCCCAACCCAAAACCCCCCCCCAAAAAAACCCCCCAAAAAAAAAAAAAAGGCCCCACAAAAAACCCCCCCCCCCGCGGGCCCCCCGGGGGGGGGGTTTTTTTTTAAAAAAAAAAAAAAAAAAAAAAAAAAAAAAAGGTTTTTTTTAAAGGAAAAAAACAAAAAAAAAACCCCCCCGGGGCCCGGGACCCCCCCCCCAAAAAAAAACCCCCCCCCAACCAAAAACCACCCCCCAAAAAAAAAAATTTTTTTAAACAAAAATTTTTTCCCCCCCCCCCCAAAAAAAAACATTTGGGAAAAAAAAAACCCCCCCCCGCACCCCCCCAAAAAAATCCGGGAAAAAAAAAAAAACCCCCCCCCCCCCCCCCCCCCCCCCCCCCCACACCCTTTAAAAAAAGGCAATTCCCCCCCCCCCCTTTTTTTTTTTTTTTTTTTTTTTCTCCTCTCTCCCCCTCTCTTTCCCCCCTCCTCTCTCCCCCCCTTTCCCCCCCCCCCCCCCCCAAAAAAAAACCCAAAACCCCCACACAAAAAAAACCCCCCCCCCAAAAAAAAAAAAAAAAACCCCCAAAAAACCCCCCCAAAAAAAACCCTTAATTTTGGGGCCCCCCTTTTTGGGGGGGGGGAAAAAAAAAAAAGGGGGCCCCAAAAAAAAATTTAAAAAACCCCCCTTTTTAAAAACCCCCGGTTTTTTTTTTAAAAGGGAAAAAATTTCCCAAAACAAAAAAACCAAAATTTTTTTTGGGGGGGGGGGGAAAAAAAAAAACTTTTTGGGGGAAAAAAAAAGGGCCCCCCCGCGGGGGAAACCCCCCTTTTTTTATTTGGGGGGGTTGGGGGTTTTTTTTTTCCCCCCCCAAAAAAAAAACCCCTTTTGGGTTTTAAAAAAATTTTTAAAACGAAAACAAATTTTTTTTGGGGGTTTTTTTTAAAAAAACTTTTTTT
Source organism: Stramonita haemastoma (assembly GCA_030674155.1). Taxonomy (NCBI): domain Eukaryota; kingdom Metazoa; phylum Mollusca; class Gastropoda; order Neogastropoda; family Muricidae; genus Stramonita; species Stramonita haemastoma. Next base: position 19,330 of record JASPKP010001275.1, read on the forward strand.
TTACCCAAAAAACCCCTTTTAAAAAAACCCCTTTTTTAATGGGCCCCCCCCCAAAAATTAAAAAAGGGAAGGGGTTTTTTTTTTGGGGGGCCCCCCAAAAAAATTTTTTTTTTTAAAATAGGGGAAATTTTTTTTTGGGGGGAAAAAAGGAAAAAGGGGGGGAAAAAAAAAAAAAAAAAAAAAAGGAAAATGGGCCCCCGGGGGGGTTTTTTTCCCCCCCCCCCCCCCGGGAAAAAAATTTTTAAAAAAAAAGGGTTTTTTTTTTTTTAAAAACCCCTTTTTAACCCCATTAACCCCCAAAAAAAAAACCCAAAAAAAGGGGAAAAAAAACTTTTTTTTTTTTTTTCTTAAAGTTTTTGGGAAAATTTTTTTTTTTAAAAAAAGGGGGGGGCCCCCCAACCCTTTTCGGGCAATTTTTTAAATTTTTTCCCCTTTTCCCAAAAAAGGGTTTTTTTTTTTTTTTTGGGTTTCCGGCTTTTTTTTTTCCCCCTTTTTTTTTTTTAAAAAAATTTTTAAAAAAAACCCCCCCAAAAAAAATTTTTTTTTTAAAAAAAAAAAAATTTTTTTTTTAAAAAAAAAAAAGGGGAAAATTTTTTTTAAAAATTTTTGGGGGGAAAAGGGGTTTTTTTTTAAAAAAAAGGGGGGGAAAAGGGGGGGAAAAAAACCCTTTAAAAAGGGAAAAAAAAATTTCCAAAATTTGGGGGGGGAAAAAAAAGGGGTTTTTGGGGGGGGGGTTTTTTAATTTAAATTTTTGGGGGAAAAACCCTTTCCCCCCTTTTTTTAAAAAAAAAACCCCCCAAAAAAAGGTTTTACTTTTTAAAATTTAAAAAAAAAAAAATTTTTTTTTGAAATTTTTTTAAAATTTCCCCAATTAAAAAATTTTTTTCCAAAAACCCCCCCCAAAATTTGGAAAGGTTCCCCAAAAAAAAAAACCCCAAAAAAAATTTTTAAAAAAAAAAAAAAATTTTTTTCCCCCTTTTTTTTTTTAAAAAATTTTTTTCCCCCAAAAAAATAAAAAACCTTTTTTCGGTTTTTTTTTTTTTTCTTTTGGGAAAACCCAAAAATTTTGCCCCCCCTTGGGTTGTTTTTTGGGGAAAAAACCCCCCCCCACCTTGGGGGGTTTTTTTTTAAATTTTTGGGAAAAAAACCGGGGAAAAAAAAATTTTGGGGGGGGGAAAGGGGGGCCAAAGGGGGGTTTTTTTTTTGGGAAAAAACCCCCCCTTGGGAAAAAACCAACCCGGGGAAAAAAAATTTTTTGGGTGGGTTTTTTTGGGCCCCCCTTTAAAAAAAAATTTAAAAAAAGAAAAATTTAAAAAAGGGGGTTTTTTTAAAAAAAAAGGGGGGGGGGGCCCAAAAAAAATTTTTTTTAAAAAAAATTGGTGTTTTTTAAAAAAAAAATTAAAAAAAAAAAAAAACCCAGGAAATTTTGGAAAGGGGGGGCAAACAAACCCGGTTTCCCCAAAAAAAAAAATTTTTCCCCAAACAAAAACCCCCTTTTTTTTATTTTTTTTTGGGGGCCCCCTTTTTTTTTCCCCCCCCAAAACCCCCCATTCCCCTTTCCAAAAATTTTTTTAAAAAAAAAGGGGGGCCCCCTTTTTTAAAAAAAAAGGGGTTTTTTTTTTTTTGGGGGAAAAAAAAATTTTTTTTAAATTTTTTAAAAAGGACCGGGAAAAAAAACCCCCCCCAAAAAGGGGGGAAAAAAAAAAAAAAAAGGAAAAAATTTAAAGGGGAACCCCAAAAAAAAAAAAATTGGGAAAAAAAAAGGAAAAAAAAAAATTTCCCTTTTTTTTTGGGAAAAAAAAAAAAAAAAAAAAAAAGGTTTGGAAAAAAAAAAAAAAAAAAAAACCCAAAAAGGGGAAAAAAAAAAAAAAAGGGGGGGGTTTTTTGGGAAAAAAAAAAAAAAGGGGAAAAAAAAAAAAAGGAAAAAGCTGAATTAAAAAACCCCCCCCAAAAAAATTCTGGGGGTTTTTTTTTTTAAAAAAATGGGGCCCCCCCCCAAAAAAAAAAAAAAAAAAAAAAAAAAAATTTTAAAAAAAAAAAAAAAAAAAAAAAAAAGAAAAAAGGGGGAAAAAAAAAATTTTGGGGGAAAAAAAAAAAGGGGGGGGAAAAAAAAAAAAAAAAAGGGGAAAAAGGGGAAAAAAAAAAAAGGGGAAAAAAAAAAAAAAAGGGGGAAAAAAAAAAACCAAAAAAAGGAAAGGAAAAAAAAAAAAAAAAAAAAAAAAAAAAATTTAAAAAAAAAAAAAAAAAAAAAAAAAAAAAAAAAAAAAAAAAAAAAGCAAAAAAAACAAAAACCCAAAAAAAAAAAAAACCCCCCAAAAAAAAAAAAAAAAAAAAAAAAAACCCCCCCCCCTTTTTTAAAAAAAGGGGGGAAAAAAAAAAAAAAAAAAAAAAAAAAAAAAAAAAAAAAAAAAAAAAAGGGAAAAAAAAAAAAAAAAAAAAAAAAAAGGGCAAAAATTTTAAAAAAAAAAACCTTAAAAAAACCCCCCCCCCAAAAAAAAAAAAAAACAACAATTAAAAAGGGGAAAAAAAAAATTTTTTTTTTTTTAAAAAAAAAAAAATTTTTTTTAAAAAAAAAAAAAAGGGAAAAAAAAAAAAATTTTTTTTTTTTTTCTTTAAAAACCCAAAAAAGGGGAAAAAAATTTTTTTTTTTTGGGGGGTTTTTTTTTTTTTCCCCCCCCAAAAAAAAAAAAAAGGGCCCGCCTTTTTTAAAAAAACCCCCAAAAAAAAAAAACCCAAAAAATTTTAAAAAAAAAATTTTCCCCAAAACCCCCCCCCCCCCCCCCCCAAACCCCCAAAAAAAGGGGGGGGGAAAAAAAAAAAAAAAAGGGGAAAAAAAAAAAACCCCCTCCCCCCCCCCCCCCCCCCCAAACCCCCCAAAAAAAAAAAAACCTTTTAAAATTTTTTTTAAAATTTTTTTCCCCTTTAAAAAAAAAAAAAACCCCTTTAAAAAAATTTTTTTTTTTTATTTTTTTTTCCCAAAAAGGGAAAAAAAAGGGGTTTTTTTTTTTTGGTTTTTTTGGGGTTTTTTTTTCCCCAAAAAACCCATTCCCAAAAAAAAGCAGGGGGTTTTTTTTTAGGGAAAAAAAAAAACCCCCCCTTTTTTAAACCCCAAAAAAAAAAAAAAAAAAAAAAAAAAAAAAAAAAAAGGAAATTTTTTTGGGGGGGGGGAAAAAAAAAAAAAAAAATTTCCCCAAAAAAAAAAAAACCCTTTTTAAAAAAAGTTTTAAACCTTTTAAAAAAAGGGGAAAAAAACCAAAAAAATTTTTTTTCCCTTTTTTTTCCCCCCCCCCCCCCCCAAATTCCCAAAAAAAACCCCCCCCCCCCAAACCCCCCCCCCACCAAAAAAAACCACCCCCCCCACCCACCTCCCCAAAATAATTTTAAAAACCCCCCAAAAAAAAAAATTTTTTTTTTTATTAAAAATTTTTTTTTTAAATTTTTTTTTTAAAAAAAAAATTTAAAAAAACCCCCCCAAAAAAAAAAAACCTTAAAAAATTTTTTAAAAAAAAAAACCCCCCAAAGGCCCCCCCCCTTTTTCCCCCCCAAAAAAAAAAATTTTAAAAAAAATTTTTTAAAAAAAAAAAACCCCCCCCCCCCCCAAAAAAACCCCCCCCCATTCCCCCCCCCCTTTCCCCCCCCCCCTCCCCCCTTTTTTCCCCCCCTTTTCCCCCTTTTTTTCCCCCCCCCCCTTTTTCCCCCCCCCCCCTTTTTTTTTTTTTTTTTTTTTTTTTTTTTTTTTTTTTGGTTTTTTTTCCCCCTTTTTTCCCCCCCCCCCCCTTTTTTCCCCCCCCCCCCCCCCCCCCGGCCCCTTTTTCCCCCCCCCCCCCCCAAACCAAAATATCCCCCCCCCCGGGGCCCGGGGGGGCCCCCCCCCCAAACCCCCCCCAAGGCCTTTTTTTGATTTCCCCCCCGTGGGGTTTTTTAAATTTTAAAAGGGGGCCCCCTTTTTGGGGGAAAAAAAGGGGGAAAAAAAAAAAGGGGGGAATTTTTTAAAAAAAAAAAACCCCCCGGGGGGGGAAAAAAAGGGGGGGGGCCCCCCCCCCAAAAAAAAAAAAAAAAGGGGGGGGAAAAAAAACAAAAGGGAAAAAAACCCCCCCCCCAAAAAAAAAAAAAATTTAAAAAGCGGGGGGAAAAAGGGGGCCCGGTTTTTCCCCAAAAAAAAACCCCCCCCGGGGCCCCCCCCCCTTTTTTCCCTTTTAAAGGTTTTTTTCCCCCCCCCCCCCCTTTTTTTCCCCCCCTTTTTCCCCGGGTTTAAAATTTTTCCCCCCTTTTTTTTTTCCCCCCCCCCGGTTTTAAAAAAAAAAAAGGGGGGGCCCCCCCTTTTTTTTTCCCCCCCAAACCCCCCTTTTTTTTTTAAGGAACCCCCAAAAATTTTTTAAAAACCCCCAAACCCAAAAACCCCCCCCCCTTTTTTAAAAAAAAAAGGGGGGGAAAAAATTTTTTCCAAAGGGTTTTTTGGGAAAAATTCCCCCCCCAAAAAAACCCCAAAAAATTTTAAGGGGGGGGGCCCAAAAAAAAAAAGGGGGCCCCCAAACCCCCCCCCCCTTTTTCCCCCCCCTTTTTTTTTTTTAAAAAAAAAAAAATTTTTTTTTTTTTTTAAAAATTTTCCCCCCCCGGAAAAACCCCCCCCCCCCCAAAAAAAAAAAAATTTTAAAAAAAAAGGGTTTAAAAAAAAAAAAACCCCCCCCCCCAAAACCCCCCCCCAAAAAAAAAAACCCCCCCCCCCCCAAAAAACCCCCCCCCCCCCAAACCCAAAAAATTTTTTTTAAAAAAAAAATTTTCCCCCCCCCCCCCCCCCAAAAAAAAAAAACCCCCCTTTTACCCCCCAAAAAAAAAACCCCCCCCCCCCCCAAAAAAAAAAAAAAAAAAAAAAAAAATTCCCAAAAAAAAAAATTTTTCAAAAAAATTAAAAAAAAAACCCCCCCCCCCAACCCCCCCCCCCCCCCCCCCCCCCCCCCCCCCCCCCCCCCCCCCCCCCCCCAACCCCCCCAAAAAAAAAAACCCCCCCCCAAAACCCCCCCCCCCCCCCCCCAAAAAAAACCCCCCCCCTTTTAAAAAAAAACCCCCCCTTTTTTAAAAAAACCCCCCCAAAAACCCCCGCCCCCCCCCCCCCCCAAAAAAAAAAAAAAAACATTTTTCCCCCCCCCCCCCAAAAAAAAAAAAAATTAAAATTTTAAATTTTTTTTTGTTTAACCCCCTTTTTTTTTTTTTCCCCAAAGGGTTTAAAAAAAAAGGGCCCCCAATAAATAAAAAAAATGCACTCACGTTAAAATCAATTAAAAAAAAAAATTTCTTACGCAGTCTTGTATTAAAAAAAAATTAAAATACAGAAATGAAAAAAAAAAAAGACGTATTTGAAAGAAAAGAAAGAGATAGGAGAAAGAAGGTGTCAAAATGTCTTAGTCCTTAAGTCTCACACAATCTGTAATAACAAGGGAGCTAAACCAGGTTAAAACAGGGGAGGTAACCACCAAACCTAAAGTTTTACATTAAGAGATGCAGATTCAGCATGACCCCATGCCCGATGATTTTGAAAAATGTTTCTTTAGAAAAAAAAAACAACTTTTTTTTCTAAAAAAATGTATCGGGATTACGATGTTAACTTTTTTATTTTTTGTTTACACTGATCGTGAACCCTAATTTGTTTTTTCCCCTATAACAATGTCACCTTTACCGCATATGAAAGTACCCAGACACAAAGTATCTACAAACAAGTAAACATACCAAACAACACCAAAGTGTTAGTTGCCAGTAACTATTTCTTTCTTTAATTTTTTTTCAGTGTTGTATTTTGAAAAAAAAGAACGACTGAAAAGGGATTTTAAAAAAAACAAACCCCAAAATGCGGAAAAAAACAAAAAAATAAAAACCACAGGGAAAAAAAATGTAAAACTGCCCCCCCCCCCCCCCCCCACCCCCCCCCCCCCACCCCCAATTCCCTCACAAACGTTACATCTCCAAGGGGGTTAATCACTTTTCTTTAACAGGGAAGTAAGTAACCCCCGCCCCCCGAATGGCCTGGTTTTGAGGAAACTTTCACTGGGTGGCTGATGACGACCCGTTTTTCCCCTTGAAAAATGGCTGCTGGCCATCTTTTCCTCTCTGTCCACAGCAGCTCTGCACAGCCTGCAACAAAGGGAGCAGCAATGTATGCCCCATTACTCAGCACCACATTCTGTCTCCGCTTTCTGTGGTCACCGGGGGATAGACAATAAAATTGGATTGGGTTGGAATGGATTGGGTTTGGGCTCCAGGTTTTTTTTGTCTCTATCGATTCCCTTTTCTGTGATCAGCTTTTTCTTCTCTCTGAGCTTCCTCTGTGCTGCGTGTTTAACGGGAATTGCAGTGTGACCATGCTGCATGCAAATCGTCTGGGATCAGCCGGGCTGTAACTATGATGCTCTGCCCTTTAAAAGGGTTTTTTTGCTGCGTGGTTTATCATGCCATCTCTTTTATTCAGAATGTTTTTTGTAACCCAGTATTTTTAGATTAAATATTAAACTGTTTTTCTTTTTCCCTTTCATTGGTTATGGTGGGGGTTTTTTTTTTTTGATACAGCATAGGTGATAAGATATCTTTGGTTATAGCTGGTGTGCTGGGGGGACTTTAGGGCTTAATTAACGTCCTCTTGGGTCACCCCATGTAGGGCATTTGCTGTTGAAATGTTGGTAAAGTGTGCTGACCTATGTGATTTTTTTTAAAGAGTCCAGAAGTCACTAGTTCAAATTCCACTGGCATGCCTGCATACCTATCATTATTTCCCCTTTTTTATCAAATGCAACACAAAATTGATCATGAACAATATTCAGATATGTTATTTGACTAAGACAAACAAAGAAAAAAAAAAACCCAATACGTTCCCTAAAACTAGCTTTCGCGTTAAGCACAGAAAAAAAAAAAAAACGTCACCCATGCCACCACACTAATAATTCCCAAGGCACAGACTAAAAGACACAAGAAATATCAGCAGGCAATTTTCAATGCATACTTTGGTCGGCTCTCTCGAACCCTATCTTCCCGCCTATTATCTGGGGGAGATCGAATGGCAACAGGAACGCAGTGTTTAGCATTTTACCACGATTTTCCGGCTGTCTTCTTCATATTTCTGGGGGTGCTTATCATCACACTTATCACCGGTTTATGAGCCATTCTGGATAAGGCGATGGGTGCAGATAGTCTTGTTGCTGCCAAGGAAAAAAAGTGACGGGACTAGACAGAAATGAAGCATAGACAGAAATAAAGACGAAGATCAGGAGAGGGAGGAGAAGAAAAAACGAGTAGAACAACCAAAAAAAAAAAAAAGAAGGCGGAAGAGGGAGAGGAGGAGGAGGAAGAGGAGAAGGGGGAAAAGGAGAAGAAAAAGAGGAAGGAGGAGAGGAGGAGGAGGAAGGAGGAGGAGGAGGAGGAGGAGGAGGAGGAGGAGGAGGGAGGAGGAGGAGAGAGGAAGGAGGAGGAGGAGGAGAACAACAACAACAACAACAACAACTACAACAAAATGATATGGGTAAGATAGAGGAGAAGGTCAGTCATTCACTCACTCCAAAGTCAGTCATTAGTTAATAATAATTAAAAATAATAAAAAATAATAATAATAAAAATCAGTCACTCCCTCAAAAGTCAGTCAAAAATTAGTCACTCGCTCATAGCAGTCAGATCAGTCACTCAATAGTCAGTCAAAAATCAGTCACTCGCTCAATAGTCAGTCAAAAATCAGTCACTCCCTCAATAGTCAGTCAAAAATCAGTCACTCGCTCAATAGTCAGTCAAGATCAGTCACTCAATAGTCAGTCAAAAATCAGTCACTCGCTCAATAGTCAGTCAAGATCAGTCACTCAATAGTCAGTCAAAAATCAGTCACTCGCTCAATAGTCAGTCAAAAATCAGTCACTCCCTCAATAGTCAGTCAAAAATCAGTCACTCCCTCAAAAGTCCGTCAAAAATCAGTCCGTCACTGAAAAATCAGTCAAAAATCAGTCAGTAACTGAAAAGTCAGTCAAAAACTAGTCACTCACTCAAAAGTAAGTCAAAAATCAGTCACTCCCTCAGAAATCAGTCAAAAATCAGTCACTCCCTCAGAAATCAGTCAAAAATCAATCACTCACTCAAAAGTCAGTCAAAACTCAGACAGTGACTGAAAAGTCACTCACTCAATAATTTAAAAGATCATCGTA
>JASPKP010001276.1:0-10000 GCA_030674155.1 Stramonita haemastoma
AAGATGTTTTAAAAGATGAAACACTTAAGTTTTTGTTTTAAATGATGAGGAATTTCATTCCATATTTTACCTCCTGAATAAATCAAAGATGACATAAAGAGATTAGTTCTTTGACGTGGGATAAACAGTGTACTTTTACCTCGAACATTATTAACAATAATTTTTTTATTCACATAGGATGGAGCAAGATTATTTATAATTCTGTACATGAATACACCTTGGTTGAAAGGACATCTTAGATGGAAGGGAAGAATATTCAGTTCCTTGTAATCTTTTACCAGGAACTTAATACAGAGACAGAGGGAGGGAGAGGGAGAAAGAAAGAGAGAGAGAGTGTGTGTATGTGTGTGCGTGCGTGTGTGTGTGTGTGTGTGTGTGTGTGTGTGTGTGTGTGTGTGTGTGTGTGTGTGTGTGTGTGTGTGTGTGTGTGTGTGTGTGTGTGTAAGTTATAGATATAGATATGTATATATGATACTGTCACAGAGAGAGAGATAGACAGACAGGCAGAGACAGACAGAGACAGACAGACCTACAGACATACAGACAGACAGAGAATGAACAATATCGGGAATTCCAGGTATGTTGCATACTGACGTGGTCTTCAAAAGCGAAAACGACAAACAAACAAAGCACGAAAGAGATCGATCTCTCTGTGCGTTGTATCATGCTATCGCTATCGATTCTTGCAAACTGTAGGGCTGAACACCTCAGTGGTCAGAGCGTTTGCTTTCCTAAAGCTAAGGTTCAGCAGCATCGAGCGTGTTTATCATGTAGATGGGTGACCCGTTTGCGCGCTTTGGCTTCAGTACAGTCCCCCAGTTCACCCAGCTGTCAGTGGGTACCTGTTCTCTTCAGGGTCAGGGAAGGTAAAGCAGCGAGGGAGAGGAGATGGGCACCACCCTTATAATTCTGGCCCCTAGAGAAGCTGAGGTCTCTAAGAACCTCGCTACCCAATGACCACATAGGTTATGGAAACACCTTTTTACTCTTTTATTTTTTTACCTAAATAGATCCTTCCTGAGTCCATTTCAGCTTTGTTATGTCTTAAAGCTTACTGTTATTGTTGTAAGCTTGGTCGTTTTCTCCTTTGAAGTGCTGTTGTGGAGCAGGGTTATGTTTCTCATTCATTGTTCCGTGGCTAGAGCTCCAAGGTTCGCTATTGGTGAGGTGTGTGTGTGTGTGTGTGTGTGTGTGTGTGTGTGTGTGTGTGTGTGTGTGTGTGTGTGTGTGTGTGTGTGTGTGTGTGTGTGTGTGTGTGTTTGTGTGTGTGCGTGTTTGTGTGTTTATACAATTTCATTTATAGTAACTGACCTACTGGTGACTGGCAAATACTTTCTGCAACTGATACTAGGACATGCGACTCGGAATCGTACAGGACACTTTGGATATTTCCATATTTTTTTCTTAAATCTATCCCTTTGCTTTTATACGAGGCAATGAGCACAGGGCAATCAAACAATATATGATGGACTGATATAATAGCAGAACAAGTGCAGAAAACATTTTTTGAATATTTAGTTTTCCAAGCATTTAGACGTAATTTATGAATTATAATTTCTATATTTCGTGGGCAACATAAACGATTTAAGTGAAATCTAAAAAACTTTGAATAAATAGAGTTTGCAAGAATTGAAATAATCTCAAATGAAGATAAACGTAGACCTATACTATTAATCATTATGTCACTTGTACATTCTGAAGCACCGCGTTTTGCCAGGGAATCTGCTAATTCGTTCCAGTAAAGACCGCAATGTGATGGTACCCAGCAAAATTTTATCCCAATACCTTTAGAAACAAGAGAATGCACAAGGAACTTGATTTCAAAAATAACATCATTTCTCAGTTTAGAGCCCAATGTTTTAAAGCCAGTAACACTGATTTTGAATCAACACAAAAAACGACATTGTAAATCGCAAGAGAAATATTTGAAAGATAATTTAGCGCCATAAAAATTGCGAACAATTCAGAAGTGAATATTGTAAAACCTTTTCCAATACAAAAAGATCTTTTTACTTTTAAGTCGGGTATAACGAATGCAGCCCCGCACATGCCCGATTCTAATACAGATCCGTCCGTGTATACTTTCAAGTGGTTTAAATACTGACAATTTATATGATTTTGAACCTCAGTTTTGAGTAGGTTTTGATTAGTGTCCTTTTTTGCTTCTGTGTAGTCAAAATCAAAATCCCCACCCTTAAATCACAAGATGCTGCTGCCGAGTTTCGAACCCATGACTTCATGGATCCAGGGGATTAAAGTCAAACATTCGTAACCCTTTAGCTATAGCACCTATCAATATGTTGTGGTTGTTGTTGTTGTGTTGTTGTTGTGCGTTCCCCAGCTTAACACTCTGGGAGTCACCCAGAATGTGCACTCGGACTCACTCATCCCACCTGGGAATCACTGTGAGATTGAAATTTCACACTGAATGAGAAGTTTGCCTGTATGACTGTTTTCAAGTATTTCCCCATATAGGCAGCCATACTCCGATTCAGAGGATTTTTTTCTCCTTTTAAGAAGAGTGCAGGTTGCTATATTAAGAGCTTGTCATGACTGAAGGCAATCTCAACATATTTTACAATGTAACAACATTGTAGTGTAGGCCTTGGCCTTTAGCTGACAGCAATAACGAACACAGCTTTTGGCCTGAGCCAATCTACCAACATGACATAATTCAACAACTCAACTCAACTGTCTCCATCGCCGCTGTCGTCGGTAGGAGCTCCAATAATGGCGCCAGGGTTCACCATCTCTCTCTCTCTCTGTCTCTGCTGAGTTCTACCATCTCCTGTAGCCCTCCCAGACCACTGACCTCAGTAGGATTTAGGATGTTGCTAGTCTTCCTCTTTTAGTTCTGCCCTCAACCTTACCTTGGAGAACTGTCGTCATCAGGTTTGTCTCTGTGTGTCTCTGTTTGCATGACCAACGTTATGTCATACTGCGCTTGTTGTTTTCAGCCACCATTGTATTATCTTTGCATTTAGACTCACAATATATTACTATGAGATGTTACAACATCACTGATATTACTATGAGATGTTGTAGTGTCACATATGTTATTATAAAATGTTATAATATCTTACATATCACAATGAGATGTTATAATACAAGAGGTGATAAGTATTACTTTGATTTCAGCACTAGATCTTTAGGGAGTGTGTGTACGTGTTCTCTTCCTCTTTCCTTCCTGTCTCTGGATTATCCAAAAGGTACTTTTTTTTTTAAGTAAAAGGTTTGACGAAAAAGATCGAACTGAATGTCAGTCATTCGGATGAGACTATAAACCGAGCCCCCCTGTACGAACACACGCAGAACATCTTGCGCACACGTTAAATCCCGTTTCGCCTTTCGGAAGAGCAGGCCATCGTGTGCCGGTAGGAGCGGATGATAAAATTATATAAAAAATTAAATTAAATTTAAAAAACCAGCATGCACACAGGTGTCGTGTTCAGACACCATCCCTGAGGAAAACTCGGGGAGTTGGAGTCCCCAGGTCGGTTCAGGGCTGTATATATATATTTTTTTAAATATTTTTAAAATAATGAAAATTAAAAATAATAATAATGGATAGGTGCTGCACTTGTGGCGACGCGCTCTCCCGGGGAGAGCAGCCCGAATTTCACGCAGAGAAATCTACTGTGACATAAAACGGTATAAAATAAAATAAAATAAAATAAGAAATAAAAAGGTGTCCCATAACCTATGTGGTCGTAGGGAAGCGAGGCATCAGAGACCTCACCTTCTCTAGGGGCCAGCATATTGATGGTGGTGCCCATCTCCTCTCCCTCGCTGCTTTACCTTCCCTGACCCTAAAGAGGGCAGTACCCATTTACAACTGGGTGAACTGGGGGGACTGTGCTGAAGCCAAGGTGCGCAAACGGTCACCCATCCACTTGGTAACCACGCTCGATGGTGCTTAACCTCAGCTTGGGTAAAGCGAGTGCTCTGACCACTGAGCTATTCCGTCTCTCGATTCCCTGAATTGTCTGCGTTCGTTTCATGACTGTGCCCTGTGTTCAATACCCTCAAAATGAGGTCGGTATTTTCCCCCTATTGACTGCAAAAAGAACCATTACGGGTTGCGCTGACATAGTGTGAGTCTAGTACATGCACGAATGAATAAACAGAGCAAGACCTTTTTCTTTCTTTCTTTTTTTTGTCTTTTTTCTTTCTTCTTGAATGTAGGCCTACGTGTAAGAATGTATGGGGCAAGTCTAATTCTGTAAGTGTTGGGGAGGGGGGGGGAGAGAGGGGGGGGGGGTGCCTGTGCTTATGCCTCGCCTGTCTGTCTCTTTCTGACTCCTGGTCTGTCTAAATGTTTGTCTCACAGACTGTCTGTCGGCCTGTCCGCCTGTCTGCCTGTCTGTCAGTCAGTCAGTCAGTCAGTCTGTCTGTCTGTCTGCCTCCTCTCTCTCTCTCTCTCTCTCTCTCTCTCTCCTCCTCTCTCCTCCTCTCTCTCTCTCTCCTCTCTCTCTCTCTCTCTCTCTCTCAACTTCTCAAGTAAGTTGAATAATTATGTTCATTATGATTACAAAATGGTTATGAACGTGATTCTATGACCATAAATACATAATCATAAGATTCAGGTATTAGAATATGTATGTTTTAATATATATGCCTTACAGCGGATGGATTCTTTTTGTGTTCCGTTACATGACTTGATTAAAATTAGGCATATACTTCCTTTAAAATGAAGTTTATTGATGGCATGAGCGCGAACCTTGTGTGTGTGGTGTGTGTGTGTGTGGTGAGTGTGTTTGGTGTTGTGTGTGTGTGGGGGGGGGATAATTGTTTTTATTTGTCTCTCCCCTTGTATTAAAATATTATGATTTGCATGACTTTTTGTTGTTGTTGATAGGTCCTACCTCAAGTTTTTGATGTTTTGCTCTTGTTTTTTTTTCTGTTTTAACTTTGCTGCTTGCTTTTGTTTCTTCTTTTTATATGAAGTATGAATGTAAAAGAAAGGATAATATTGTCACCTGATATGATTGTTTGACTTGTATCATTCTTCTTTTTTCTATGACTAATTTTTTTTTTTTAAGAAAAAAAAACACAAAAAGCCTACCACCTCAAGTACATGTGCGCCTGCGGATATGTGCTTATAAATATAAGTGTGAGTAAGTGTGTGTGTGTGTGTGTGTGTGTGTGTGTGTGTGTGTGTGTGTGTGTGTGTGTGTGTGTGTGTGTGTGCATTTGTGTGTGTGTGTGTGTGATTTGTATGTGCATTTGCCTGCGAGCGTGCATGCGTGAGTGAGTTGCGTATATGTATGTATGTATGTATGTATGTATGTATGTATGTATGTATGTATGTATGTATGTATGTATGTATGTATGTATGTATGTATGTATGTATGTATGTATGTATGTATATATGTATGTATGTATGTATGTATGTATGTATGTATGTATGTGTTGTGTGTGTGTGTGTGTGTGTGTGTGTGTGTGTGTGTGTGTGTGTGTGTGTGTGTGTGTGTGTGTGTGTGTGTGTGTGTGTGTGTGTGTATGTGTGACCTACATGTAGGAGTGAGTTTTACGTGTATTATTATCATACTATTATCACTATTGTTGATATTATTCTTATTGTCATCATTATAATCATTGTATTATCTTTAGTTCCTTCTGAGTTCATTTTGTTGCTATGAGTTGTAACAATGTTGTAGCTAAGTATTTTTGGGTGGACTTTTCTTGGTTGCTAAGTTGTTTATTTCATTATGTTTCTTTGGTTGCTCTTTATCTATTAACACTTCTCTTTTCTTTTATAATCAAAATCATTTTATTGTGGCTTCTAATTTTCGTCTTCTGAAAGTGTGCATTTTTATTATCTTATTATGTATAATGTCCTTATTCCTTTATGTTGTTTGGTACTGCATATAGTTTTACTGTTTAGTATCTTTTTATCTTGATGTTTTCCCTGAAAAGGGCGGGACTGGATGTAAAAAAGCACATGAGTGCTTATCTATTATCCTCGAATAAAAGAATTTTGCCTTGCCTTGCCTTGCCTTGCCTTGCCTTGCCTTGCCTTGCCTTGTCTCTCTCTCTGAGGAGGAGGAGGAAGAGTGTGTTTTTTTCATATAAAAGGAAATCTAAAGTTGTAATAGTTCATTTGGGTGTTTTATTCGTGTATCGATTAGTTCCTTTCTTGGGTAAATGTATATAAATATTTCCTGCATGTATAGGGGTGTGCCTCTATGTGCTTGCGCGCGCGCGCGCGTGTGTGTGTATGTGTGTGTGTGTCACTGTGTGTGTGTCACTGTGTGTGTGTACTAGCTTGTGCCTGTGCACTCTTTTGTGTACAAGTTTTATGTGTATACATGTTTCCTGGTTGTTGTGATTTTTTCGGGGGAAGGGGGGGAGGAGGGATTATTGGGCTGGGGGTTTCTACATAAATATATTTACCACTGAAAAAGCAAAGCGATCTTTTGACAAATTAGATCTTAAATAGGCTATCCCTCTATACAAAAGCTGTGTCGATGTAATACTGAGAACTAACGGGATTTCCCTATCACCATGACAACTCCCCCCCCCCTCCCTAGACAAACATTGTGGCATCTACACAGTCAGTATGTCAACCGAATCAACAACCTTCCCCCCCCCCCCCCTCCCCCATCTCAAGGTTACAATGCACAGTTACAAATACGCAACAATAGGTATATCCTTTCATGCTGCAAGAAGGCAGGTAGCAGATTGGTTTAAACGCTTGCCTGCCTAACAAGTAAACTGTGAGGTTCTTGGTTCAGTTCCCAGCCTCGCCCTTTCTTTCCAGTTTAACACACACAAAATTCAAACTGAATGTCAAAATCCTTCAGATGAGATTGTAAACCCAGGTCCCATGTGCAAACACACACAGAACATCTTGTACACATGGTAAAAAAAAAAAAAAAAACCTGTTGAAGAGTAGACCATTGTGTGTCAGAAGGAACAGAGGATAAAAAAAAAAACACCCACATGCACACAGGTGTCGTGTTTAGACACCATCCCCGAAGTCAAAATGCAGCTACCTAAAAGGTGATGGGGGGAGGGGGGGGCAGGAGGGGGGGGGGAGGTCGCATATACAAAAACCTCACCATTGCTGAAGTTTGGAGCTCTAGCCTAGAAATGAAAAGGAAAAATGTCCTACTACACTCTACCCAGCATTTTATAGATATATAAGATATATAGATAGATATATATATATATATATATATAGATAGATATATATATATAAGCCATATGTGTGTGTGTGTGTGTGTGTGTGTGTGTGTGTGTGTGTGTGTGTGTGTGTGTATCTATAAAGATATATGTATAACTCACAGCTCATGCGAAGAAATCCTGTTCCGCTTTTCGTAAGAGTAGGCCATTGTGTGCCGGTGGGAACAGATGACAAGATTGACAAAACTGCATACATACAGGCACTGGGGTTTTGTTTTGTTTTTTAATTAAAAGAAAGAAACTCTACTAGGGTGAAATGGACAGTGACATGTCTATTTATTTTTTTTTTATTATTCATTCTTTCATATCGGTGAAAATGCAATAAGCTTTTATGTGCTTTTTTTTTAAAATCTGCTCCCCGTGTGTATGTCAGTTTTGTAAACTTTGTCATCCGCTCTCACCAGCATACAATGGCTTACTCTTCGAAAAAGCGGAACGGGTTTTGGTTTTAACGTATGCACAAGAGGTTCTGCGTGTGTTTGCTCTTGGGACTTCGGTTTATAGTATCAGTCGAAGAAGAGTTAAACCCCCCTTCTAATGATGTTGTTATTAATAATATATTTTTTTTATTTATTCTTTTATATCGAGGATATTGGGATAAGCACTCATGTGCTTTTTTCATCCAGTCCCCGTGTGAGTGCAGTTTTGTAATCTTGTCTCTGTTCCCACCGGCACACACAATGGCCTACTCTTACGAAAAGTGGAACAGGATTAACGTGTACGCAAGATGTTCTGCGTGCGTTCGCACATGGGTCTCGGTTTATAGACTCATCCGAAAGACTTCTAGGAGGGAGAGTGGAGTCAGCACTGATGTTAACTCCAGGGGAAAAATCCCCTCCAACGGGAATCGAACCCGGGTCGCCAAATTGCGAGCGAAATGTTCTGACCACTTTATATGTTGACCCTGTTCCACATTGGTGATTGGGTGATGTTCTCCCTGTGACACTTCTCCCAGGACAGCGGAACACTTCCTCCAGACCTGTCCATCATGTCATGTCTGCCTGTGGTCCCTTCTGGGGCATAGGCCGCCAACTAGCTGTCTCCAGGCATCTCGGCTCTGGGCTAGGCGTTCCAGTTGTCCCCACGTCTTGCCCATCTTTTTCGCATCTGCATCCAGGTCCCGGCGCCAGGTATTTCTAGGCCGCCTCTCTTTCTTTTCCCTTGTGGATTCCAGGTGAGAGCTTGTCTTGTGATGCTGGATACAGGTTTCCGTAGGGTGTGTCCTATCCATCGCCAACGATCCAGACCTGTCCAACACACCAAAAAGTTACTGTCTGTTATAACAATTGGGTATGTGTCTTAAAATGCGTGCGCATGTACGTGTGCGAATGTTTTGAATATTGTGTGTATACATGTGTATTTGCTTTAAGAATTGTAACATTTTTGGGGTGGCCCGAGGTGCTAAAGTGGGAGAACTCGCCGAAGCGTGGGACCTCTGACTGTCTGGCTTCTGACCACAGTCCTGATATCCGAGAAATCTGGAAAGGACTATAATTCGACTAGAAGAAGAAGTGTGGGTGTGGGTGTGGGTGTGTGTGTGTGGGTGTGTGTGTGTGTGTGTGTGTGTGTGTGTGTGTGTGTGTGTGTGTGTGTGTGTGTGTGTGTGTGTGTGTGTGTGTGCCCTAGCCATGTGTGTGGATGCGTGTGCATATTGGTGCGCACACACGAATGTTTGTATACAACTGGCTGAGGTATTGCTGACTTGTGGAGTGCTCCTTATACTGTGATGGGTGCGTGCTGCTGTTCAGAACCTGTGGAGTATTATATTGATAATATTTTTACGTGGTTTTTTGTTCTTAATATATGGTTTGTAACCTACTGGAATTTCTCTGTTTTAGAGATAATCAAGTATTTTGAATTGAACTGAATTGAATTGAAGCGTTCAATGAAGAAAACTTCTACCATTCTGCTTTCACATATCACAGTCAGTTCATTCACAGGTACAAGACGGGCTAGGGACACTACAGCCGAGTGGTTAAGATCGTTTGACTTCAATCCTATTGCTCCATGAAGTCGTGGGTTCAAATCTCAGCGATTCAACCAAGGGGATTTTTACCACCTCCCAGATCAAATCAAATCAACTCAAATCATTTTTTTATATTTCCAGATGGTACATTGATTAAGCATTGATTTGCTTTTTCATCAACATCAAGTGCAGACCTCCCAGTGCCTTCATTCCCTTTGTGTATATACACATGAAGAAGATCAAATATACACGTAAAATATCCTGTAATTCATATCAGTATTCGGTGGGTTGCAGAAACATGAAGCATACATACAAGCATACATCCCTGAAGTCGGAATACAGCTACCTTCATGGTGGGCAACAACGGTCGCATATGCAACATCTCACCGTGGATAAACTTCGGAGTTCTAGTCAACGAAAATGGACAATATGAAAGTAACACCCAATCACTTTTTTTTTTAATGACTCTTAAGTAAGCAGCGAGTTCTTATTGTATTCTACACGACTGTAGATACTGCCTCCACGTTCGGTGCAACTGAATAGTGCGACCAAAACCACTGAGGGCATTGTAAAAGGAAACCAAAATCAAAGCTTTTTCTTGGAAACATTTTACACGTAACCATAATAGGCATAATAGGACACAAACCAATTCATGCTGTGGGTCCGTAATAAAAGACTGTCGGTGGTGAATCTGTGTGTTGTGTGTGTGTGTGTGTGTGTGGTGTGTGTGTGTGTGTGTGTGTGTTCTCTCTCTCTCTCTCTCTCTCTCTCTCTCTGTCTGTCTGTCTGTCTGTCTGTCTCTCTCTCTCTCTCTCCTCTCTCTCTCTCTCTCTCTCTCTCTCTCTC
>JASPKP010001276.1:25000-30397 GCA_030674155.1 Stramonita haemastoma
AGGCAATGACTGATACGAATGGTTCCAGTATCCTCGATATAAAAGAATAAATAAATATATAAATAAATAAAATACAAATCTAGCAGAAAGGCTGGGTCTCCTCTCACTGATGGCCTCACAGAGACCTGGAGGATGATTTCTATGGACATCTGTCTCTAAGGCTTCAGACAGAATGAACCTGGTCAATGGGAATGGATGTCAGGGACCTGTCACTATAAATAGCTTCCCCACCTTCTGGAAATTCTCTGCAAGGAATTCCCTCTTTTCTATCCCTCTCTTTGCTTTTGCCTTGCTCCCTTTTTTTCCCTGTCGCCTCCTTCTTTTCTATTTTCTGCCTTCTTGGTCTATTCTTCTGCCTGTTTTTTTTTCCAGAAAGACTGCTGGGCCTGACTTGCCAGGCGCTTAACTGCAGCGCAACGCATTTTCGCTCATACGACAGACAACAATAGTTGCTGTCTGAGCTTTCGATGAAGAAGAAGATTGATTGATTGATTGGTTGATTGATTGATTGGTTGATTGGTTGATTGATTGATTCATTCATTCATTCATTCATTCATTCATTCATTCATAAAATATTTAATGAGCAAATAATAAGGCCTAATAAAGGCCTTTTTGCAATTCTGCCCAAAAAGAAAACAAACCAAAACTAATCGAAAGCAAAAGAAAAAAAAAACGACAAAAATAGTAGGAAACTCTACCTTGAACAAATCAACAAAATTCAGAAAAGAAAACTTATCAACTTAAAGAATATTAAAGACATTAAACAATGTAACATGATGAGAACAAGCCCAAAGTTACATACATTCACTAACTATATTATTTTATTCCCCTTTTGGAGGAACCGATGAAAAAGTCATTGTACTTAATCTACAACCCTCTGTAAATAAAATTTTATATTCGCATTTCGTAACACACATAAGAAGAAAAGGAAGAAAAAGAAGTGAGAAGAAGCATATCTCAAAGAGCCATCATGATTATACGTGGGTTTTCAATTAATTTTCTGCAAGTTCTACACTACTTTCTCTATATATATCAATTATTCTTTGAACTAGACATTTCAGTTTGCAAACGGTCTTAACCACTTGCCTATGTGTAGGTAAACAAAGAAAAGGATGAAAAACATCAACAGATAAAAGAAAAAAAATAACAGCAAACATATCATCATCACAGAGCATACATCACCATACAAAATCAACACTTAACAAACAATGTAAACACGACTGTGCAAGATTTTTTTTGGGTAGTTTCTTTTTTCTGATAAAAGTATTGATGTTGGTTCTTTTACCTGCTCTAAAGATACAAAGTGACCTGTAGTTGTTGTTGTTTTTCCAGTCATTATTTTGATGTAGCTTATTCATTGACTTTTAAAAAATTCTCACAATTTGGTAGTGGAGTGGACTGCACTGCACTGCAGTGCACTGCAGTGTAGTGTAGTAGAGTGGAGTGCAGTGCAGTGCAGCGCAGCGCAGCGCAGTGTAGTGTAGTGTGGTGTGGTGTGGTGTGGTGTGGTGTGGTGTGGTGTGGTGTGGTGTGGTGTGGTGTAGTGTAGTGTAGTGTGGTGTGGTGTAGCGTAGTGTAGTGTAGTGTAGTATTTGTATTTTGTTTTGTTTTTTTGTATTTTGTACCACTTTATGTCACGGCAGTTTTCTCTGCGTGAAATTCGGGCTGCTCTCCCCGGGGAGAGCGCGTCGCCACATGTGCAGCGCCTACCCATTTTTTTTTCTTTTTCCTGCATGCAAGTGTATTTGTTTCCCTACCAGAGTGGCTTCTTTCTACAGAATTTTGCCAGGGACAACCCCTTGTTGCTGTGGGTTCTTTTACGTGCGCTAAATAGTGATGTGTAACACACCGGACCTCGGTTTATCGTCTCATCCGAAAGACTAGCGCCCAGACCACCACTCAGGGTCTAATGGATGGGGAAAAAGTTTTGGGTCCAAACAGGGTACGAACCCCGCACACTCCGACCTGGACTTTTTGCTTTCTAGGCAAGGCACGTGACCACCTAGACCACCATCCACCGATCCACCGATAGTGTAGTGTAGTGTAGTGTAGTGTAGTGTAGTGTAGTGTAGTGTAGTGTAGTGTAGTGTAGTGAAGCATTGTGTAGTGTAGTGTAGTGTAGTGTAGTGTAGTGTAGTGTAGTGTAGTGTAGTGTAGTGTAGTGTAGTGTAGTGTAGTGTAGTGTAGTGTAGTGTAGTGAAGCATTGTGTAGTGTAGTGTAGTGCAGTGTAGTGTAGTGTAGTGTAGTGTAGTGTAGTGTAGTGTAGTGTAGTGTAGTGTAGTGTAGTGTAGTGCAGTGTAGTGTAGTGTAGTGTAGTGTAGTGTCGTGTAGTGTAGTGTAGTGTGGTGGAGTGAAGCATTGTGTAGTGTAGTGTAGTCAAGTAAACAAAACAAAACCACTTAAATCATCCTCAGAAGGCCAATTACAATGCTGACAGGTATACTGATAGGAATCATGATCAAAAGACACAAAATAGCTACATTTCATATCTGTTCAAACATTCTATGATAGCTTCAAATAAAAAAAAATCTCACAATCACTCACACACACATAGGCACAAAGGGCACATACACAGCAGTGCATACACACACACACACACACAACACACACACACACACACACACACACACACACACACACACACACACACACACACACACACACACACACACACACACACACACACACACACACCACACACACACACACACACACACACACACACACACACACACACGTCCAGGCAGACAAAGAAATTGATAAGAAAACAGTAGTTGACTGAACATAGTTTTTGGAATAATAATATTAACAATAATAATAATAATGTATGACAGAGAGTTGCAGTTTCACTTTCACACCTAGTCAAAAAGACAAGCAGCTGGGTTTGGGCTGTTATAGGCTTTTTAAACAAAACTGAGCTGTAAAAAATTTTGTGAATATCTTTAACATGACCTAGCTAACCTCTATCACCTGCCAGTGCGTGTGTGTGTGTGTTGTGTGTGTGTGTGTGTGTGTGTGTGTGTGTGTGAGTGTGTGTGTGTTCAATGACATAATATTAATTAGGGGGTGGGGGGAGAGAAAGAGAACCCTAGAAGTGTGACTCAATTTATTCCGATTTTCATTCCTTCCTGCCTTCTTGAAAAGACCTATACATCCAGCCTAGTGTGTCTGACAGCCTTTCATGTAAAAAAAAAAAAAAAAAAAACTATTTGAACTTGGTTTGTTGCTATTTTGTTTAGGGTTTTTTAAAGAAAAAGATATGGTTAACCCCCTCAGAGGGAGAAGCACCATCTCTTTAAAAAAAAAAAAAAAAACAACTGTTCACACACGTCACTCAACCATCAGCAGAATTCCCTGTCCCCAAAATTCCCTCAGCCTTTTATGTATGTCTCACCCCCAAAATAAAACCATGTCAATATCTAATGAATCCACCTAGTGTGTGGGGGGGGGATGGGGGATATGGGGGAGGAGGTGGTGCCTCACATGACAACTTTGGAGTATGGCTAACACTGATCCAACCAATCAAGTTGGTCCAAAATGACCTCATGTTACTAAAAATAACAGTTAAGGTGGACTTGGCTGCTTCTTACGCCTGTCATCCTAGGTATCATGCCACAAAAACTGACCAATCAGTGTTGAGGATTTTCTATTACCCAATCAGAAACTTTGGACTTTTGTTCATTTGCATCTCTAGGCCATATAAAAGGCAAAAAAGAACACACCCTATTTTTAAGTGGCCCGAGGTGCTGAAGTGGGAGAACTTGCCGAATTCCGACTTTCTGGCTTCTGACTACAGTCCTGATATGGGAGAAATCTGGAAAGGACTATAATTCTATTGAAACAAACAAACCTATTTTAAAGTCCTCTTTAGGGAGTTTTAGAATCTTGAGGAGATAAACTGGCTGCTGGATTGTTGTTTTTTTGAGCAGGTGGGTGTCTTTTATGTACTTTTTAACTCTTGGTATGTGATAGTTCTCCGTTTGTTGATTTCTTTTTTTTTTTTAATTTAGATTCTTAAATGGTGTTGGATTTTTCAGAATTTGTCTAGGATTTTCTTTTCTTTTTTACCCACAGTTCTTTTTTTTATTTATTTTTGTCTTAGTTTGTGGCTTTTGTGTGTTCAGGTTCAAGAATGTAATATTTTATTTGTACAGGTTTTGTCACTTAGGTTTTTTAGTTGACATTGTTGATTATGCTTTTGTGCTTTTGCTTTTGTGTTTTTGGGGGGTTAGGGTAGATGTGTTTTGTTGCTGGGAACTGAAATAGAGAGATTTCATTCGCTTGTGTGTTGGCATTGAATTTTTTAGTTAGGAGAAGGGCAATATTTTTTTTATAAGTGTTTTGTTTTTACAGCTCATTTTTGCTATTTCTATTTGTATGCTTGTTTTTGTTTATCATTGCTTTTTACGTAATATATATATATATCATTTGTCATACATATCATATGTAAAAAATATGTAAAACAAGTAGTAAACACAAACGAGTATACATGTCACACACAGTTTTCTAAGTCAGAATAAAACTGTCACTAGTAAACAGACACTTTATTGGTGTAAACAAAAAGAAAGTTTTCCTGTCTTCTGAGGTGAATTTGTTTTCCCATTGAGAGTAGCTTACTTCTTCCGAGTTTTGCTGGGACAAAATCTCTTGCCCTAGAATTTCTGATGTGTGCTGCAATGTGTATTCCTCGTGGAAGTTTGGCTAATTGTCTCAGCCTAAAATCTAACACCCAGACTAATGGAATAGTGAGGATTTTTTTCTTTTTGGGGGGGTTGCAAAAGTGGGGGGGGGGGGAGAGAAAAGCGTTTTTTTTAGGCTTGATTTTTGTTTTTTACATTAATTTTGGTCTGGTTGGAGTCTGTCACTGACAAGTCCATCTGTTATGTCATTCTTTTGTTATGTTTTGTTGTGTTTTTTTTTTTTGTGTTTTTTTTGGTTGAAATGTTTTACTTTTCATTATAGGTATCTCAGCTTTCGACATTATCATTTTCTCTCTGTGTCATTCTCTCTGTCTGTCTGTCTGTCTGTCTGTCTGTCTGTCTGTCTGTCTGTCTCTCTCTCTCTCCTCTCTCTCTCTCTCTCTCTCTCTCTCTCTCTCTCTCTCTCTCTCATACTCTCATTGCCCTGGCAATTTGAGGACCCTCGATTGGAGAGGGTTTTTTTCTCCTGGAGTTAACATCAGTGCTGACTCTTAATCTCCCCAAAAGTCTTTCGGATGAGACTGTAAACCCAGGCCCTGTGTGCGAACACATGCAGAACATCTTGGGCACAGGTTAAATCCTGCTCTGCTTTTCGTAAGAGTAGGCCGTTGTGTGCCGGTGGGAACGGATAATACTTGCACAACTGCATACACAGGGGGACTGGATGAAAAAAAGCATGTGAGTGTTTATCCCATT
>JASPKP010001277.1:0-5000 GCA_030674155.1 Stramonita haemastoma
TTTCAAGACATTGGTTATATATATATATATGTTAGGGTGTCTGTGATAACTGGAGCTGACAGTTTCAGAATTCTGCTGTCTATTCCATCGAGACCTCGTGTCCTTGATTGTTTGAGGTGAATTAGGTAATTATAGACCTCAAAAACTGAAATGAATGGTATATGAAGTTTTGACGGAATATGCTTGTCTTAGCAGTATTGTCTTAATGTGTTGAGGTTATTGGATTTTGAATCATCATTGTTAACAACGTTAGTAGAGACGTTTATGAAGTGATTGTTGAGTTGTTCAGCAGTAACATCTTTGATTACATTTGATTTGGAAGATGATTGTTTATTTGTTATTTGATTTATGGCCCTCCAAATAATTTTTGAGTTTTTGTTTGGAAGATAGTAAATCTTGGAAATATTTCTTTTTTTCTTGCCGTTTCTGTGAGTTTATGACGTTTGGTAATCTTTTTGACTCTTCATGATATTTATGTGGTTTTTTTTTAATCTCTAACATAGCATGCTTCTTCTAGTTATTTTGTAATCCAAGGCGGTTTGGGGACATGTTTGACCCTTATGGTTTTAAGTGGAGCATGTTTGTTGTAGATTTCAGTGAAAGTTTTTATCCAGAATTCGATGGCCAAGTCTGGATCAGTAATGTTTAATGTTACTGAGAGCACAGAGTTACTTAGATCGAGAAGGAAAAGCTGTTCATTAAATTTTGCAAAAGAACGATATGTTATAGTTTTATGGCCAGGTTTGGGAATTTTTGCACCTTTTTTTACCATGTAGTGCAGACTGGGTAGTGATGCTGCAGTTATAGACAGGGACACATGTTTCTATGATGGTTTTTGGATTTGATACTAGATGTGATCAATTATTGTGCTTGAATTTGGTGTGACTCTCGTGGGTAAACTAACTAGTTGGTGAAGGTTGAAAGAATTAGTAATTTGCGTCCATGTATTATTTACTTTTGTTAGATCAATATTAAAATCACCTAGTATATTACTTCCCTGGATTCTAATAGAACTACATTCATCATTTCCTCAAACTTGTCTGTCACATTTTTTCTTTCTGCCAGATTCCTATAGCAGAATCCCATTGCAATAGGTGGTGAACTTTTCATGGAGATTTCAAACCAGACAGATTCTACATCATAATGTTCAAGCTGAATGAGACGCTTGACTGTTATAGATTCACTAATATATATGATGATTCCTGTTTCTTTTTGCCTTTGTGGATCCTTTCGTATGATTTTATATCCTGGGATATATAAATCAGTGTCTACTATGTGCTTGGAGAGTCTTGATTCAGATAACCCTAGTATGTGAAATGGTTTGCCATGGTTTCTAATAAGTGTTGATATGTCTTCAATTTTATTGAGTGGCAAATTCGTAGGCCTTCCTTAGAGGGCCAGTGTTGTGTCTTGAATGCATCAATTGTGTTGGTTTTTGCTGGAGATGTGATATATTGTGTCTTAAGACAGGAAAAGGTGAAAATCAATTAGAGATGAATAGGAATAAAGGGTAGTGGGCACTCAATAGGGGTAAGGATGAAAGTAAGAGAAAAAAAAAGTGAAAAAATAGACTGATTTTAAGTTGCTAGATGTGATAATGTGTGTAAAAACTGGAAAAGGTGAAAATCAATGAGAGATAATTAGGAATAAAGGGGAGTGGGCACTCAATAGGGGGAAGGATGAAATGTAAGAAAGAAAAAAAAATTGAAAAAAAGACTGCTTTCAAGTTGCTCAAAAAATACACATACAGTGTATATAGATATAGATCTATAACCCAATCCAACCAACAATAATGTAATGTAGCAACAGAAAAGGTGAAAAATCTATTTTAGATGGAATAAAGGGGATGGGAGTGGGGCACTCAATTAGGGGTGTGATGTAATGTAAGAAAAAAAGAGATTTCAATAGTTACTCAAAAGACTCACAGATACAGTCAAATTAATAACAATATAAAATGGCCAATATAAGAGAAGAAAACAAACAAAAGAAAACAAAAACAAAAATGTATATGCCCAGTGGGTGGTCCAACAATACACACACTTCTGAAGGTGACTTATTTGTTTCACTGGTGATTTGGTGATAAATGTCACAAAGATGTTGATTATCAGTCACTCCACAGTTGGGTGAATCACGGATGCCCAACCAACAAAGTTGTACACCTTTGTCCAGGGACTGTCAAGGTCCCTCAGCAACAATCAGGGAGAATTCCACACAGTGCTTACATTCACAATGTTTCTGCTTGCGTTGCACACGAATGAATGTTTGCATTCAACAATGTCTCGGCTTGTGTTGTATACACACAAGTCTGTTCTATGTCACAACCTGAAAACAGCGTTTAATTAGTATTAACTGGCACAGCACACACAAACCAGATGGTCTGATCCCTCCTGGGATGGAGACTGCAATGTCCTTGACAGGCATCCTTCACCATTAGAAGTCAAAAGAGAGAGAGAGAGAGAGAGAGAGAGAGAGAGAGAGAGAGAGAGAGAGAGAGAAGAGAGAGAGAGAGAGAGAGAGAGAGAGAGAGAGTATGTTAAAATGTTTTTGATAGTTTGTTTATTGGGTTGCTCTCTTCTCAGCTGTCTCCCCTCAATTTTAATCTACTTGATTTAATTAATTATACTCAGTATAATTATCTGCCTTGACATTAATGTTCAGGTCAGATAGGGATTATGTGTTTTGTTGAATACATATTTCTCTCTTTTGTTTAAATGGTTATCAATATGTCTAGTGAGGATTATGCGTTTGTTGAATGTATAACTATCTCCTTTTTTAAGTCATAGGATTTACTTTTATTGTTGGCGATGGTGTTTTTTTTCTTTTGTTTTATTTTGTTGTTTTGGGTTTTGTTGTTGGGTTTTGTTTTGGTTTTATTTTGGAGGGGGGTGTTTTTGTTCGGTATATTTTTGTTTTGTTTTGTTGTTGTTTTTTTGTTTTGTTGTTGTTGTTGTTGTTTTTTGGGGGGGCTGCTATTGCCTAATCATGGCAAGGGCTGGATGAAAAAAAGTATGTGAATGCTTACTCTGTTACCCATGGAAAATAAAGATTACTCTCTCTCTCTCTCTCTCTCTCTCTCTCTCTCTCCTCTCTCTCTCTCTCTCTCTCTCTCTCTCTCTCTCTCTCTCTCTCTCTCTCTCTCAATGTGACAGTAATTATTCTTTGTCTTTTTTGATTGATAAAAACTTTTTAGGGGGTTGCAAAGATGTCGTTCTTATGTGTACTTATATACCTCCTGAAAATTCACCTTATTATTGTATGTATGGATACGACAATGGAATTGATATTTTGGAACAATGTCTCATGGATATGTTTCTTTCTTTCAGTGATGTTGATTTATTGATATGTGGTGATCTAAATGCCAGGACTGCAGAAATTTTTCCTGAAATTATGAATGATGATGAACTTCACAGTTGGCAAAAACAAGATTCTCATAGTAGTTTTCAAAGAAATTCTGAAGATAAGATATTAAATCTATATGGGAAAAAGTTATTAAGCCTGTGTACTGTTTTTGGTCTATGTATTTTGAATGGAGTATGTAATGGCGATCATTATGGTCGTTTCACATACATTTCTGATGTTGGTAACAGTGTTAATGACTATTTTTTGACAACTGTTAATTTATTTGAGGCTATTAAGGATAAATCGTATCTTCATGTGGTAGAAAGAATTGAATCGGATCATTTGCCCCTTTTAATGTGTATTGGTAAACAAAGCAAGTGGAAATCTAGCTCAAATGATGTAAATATAGTTAGAACTCAGTTTATAACGAAGTATTGTTGGAAAAAAGAATATGAACACTTGTTTTGTACTTTTATGAATTCAAATGATGTGCAGGGTCGTCTATGTAGTGCGGAAGCTCTGATAGATGTTGATGTTAATAGAGCTCTGAATGAATTTAATGACATTGTCAAAGAACAAGCTGAATGTATGATAAAAAGAATTCCTTGTATAAAAATAAATGAGCGAAGAAGATGGTTCGATCATGAATGCAAAACAGCAAAGCGTAAAGTGCGGAGGCTATTGAGAAAATTTAGAAAAACTCGACAGAACGATGACAGGGTTCGATATTGTATTGCAAGACGAGAATATAAAAATCTAAATAAAAAGAAAGAAAAAGAATACAATGATGCTTTATATACTGAGCTTTCAAATTCTGTAAATGATCAACAATTATTTTGGGGAGCAGTACGTAAAATATGCAATAGGAAGTCACAGCCTCAGAATGACATTTCTATCTCTGACTGGTTTCAACATTTTAAAAGTATATTAGAAAAGGATGATGAAGAAAATATTGTACAGGATGATGAATTAACAGAGGAAGGTGATGAAGTGTTAAATAGGCCAATCTCAAAAGATGAAGTGTTATTAGCTATCAGAAAATTGAAAAACAATAAATCTGCTGGCCCAGATGGTCTTATAGGAGAATTTTTTAAGAACTCTTGTGGGAACATAGTTCAGTTTTTAGTGAAGTTATTCAACTATTTATTTGATACTGGTATTTATCCTGAAAGCTGGAAAGAAGCTGTTATTTTACCATTATTTAAAAAGGGGGATGTAAATAATGTCAATAATTATAGAGGGATATCATTATGTAATATAAGTAGTAAACTATATAGCTTTGTCATTAACAGAAGATTACAGGAATGGATAAATCAAAATAAGATTACTGGAGAATACCAAGGTGGGTTTAAGAAAGGTTATTCTACGGTGGATCATATGTTTATTTTGTTAGCAGCAATTCAGAAACAATTCACGAATAATAAAAAATTATATGTAGCATTTGTTGATTTTGAAAAAGCGTTCGATTCTGTTTCTAGAAAGTTGTTATGGCCTATTTTGTTAAACAATGGAATTACAGGTAAATTATGTCTTTGTTTGAAAAGTATGCACCAAGAAGTGAAGGCGAGAATAAGATCGGGAGCACATTTTTCAGAAGTTTTAAACTGCACTCATGGAGTAAAACAGGGGGATGTTTGTAGTCCAGAATTGTTTTCATTGTT
>JASPKP010001277.1:10000-12500 GCA_030674155.1 Stramonita haemastoma
CCACCCACCCACCCAACCGATTAGTGGCACTAACCAACCAATCAACAAACTAACCACCTTCACTTGTATCACAACCACCACTGACACCACCAGCATAACCACAAGGACCAACCCCACCCCCACTATCATGGTCATCATCAACTACCAACAAAACAATGAGCAAGTGAGAATGAAGTCCTTTGGATGAGACTATAATTTCAGAACCCATGTGCAAGCATGCAAAACATCTTTAGCACACATTAAACCCATTCTGCCTTTCAAAACAGTAGGCCATTGGTGCCGGTAGGAGCATAATTATGACAAAATTTTTAAAAGGTATGCACACTGGTGTCGTGTTTAGACATCATCCCCGAAGTCAGAATGCAGATACCTTATAGTGGGCAAAAATGGTCGCACACACAAAAACGTCACCATGGCTGAACCTCTGAGTTCTTTCAGGGGATTTAAATATTTTTTTATTTATTCATTTAATTATTTATTTTATTCTTATATATCGAAAATAATGGGATAAGCACTCGTGCGCTTTTTTACATCCAGTCCCGGTGTGTATTCAGTTTTGTAAATGTCATCTGTTCCCACCGGCACATGATGGCACACGATGGCCTACTCTGGTGTGCCCAAGATGTGTCACACAGGGCCTCAGTTTATAGTCTCATCGAAGGACTTTTAGGGAGAGTGGAGTCAGCACTGATGTTAACTCCAGGAGAAAAATCTCCTCAACCGGAATCCAACAGGGTGGTCAAATTGTCAGCACAATGTTCTGACAACTAGGCTATCCTGTGCCCAGAGAGAGAGAGAGAGAGAGAGAGAGAGAGAGAGAGAGAGAGAGAGAGAGAGAGAGAGAGAGAGAGAGAGACAGACAGACAGACAGACAGACAGACAGACAGACAGACAGACAGATGGTGGGAACAGATGACATTTACAAAAATGCATATACCCAAGGACAGAATGTAAAAAAGGGCAAGAGAGCTTATTCCATTATCCTAGATATAAAAGAATAAATCACACACACACTCTCTCTCTCTCTCTCTCTCTCTCTCTGGCCCTACTGGATTCCAACTGCCAATGCATTTTCATTGGCTGTATGTTCTTTCCTCCCAATTGTGGTGTTATTTCCCAGTGAAAGGGAAGAATTGATAGTTTTCCTGTCCAAAAAAAGGAATAGGGCCTTCAAGGCTGATGAGGTCTTCTGTAAAGTCAGTTTGAAAGGATTGACAAAAGGCCTTTTTTCTGTCTTTAAAATGTGTTTTACAAATAGAATTTGTTTACCTTTTCACTCAGCATATTCAATAGATAGCTCTTCCCTAATTCCAAAACAGACCTACTTTTTCACCCAGATCGATTAAAATGAAGATTCTATTTCTTTATCTGGCTACCTGTGTGGGTGGGTGCTGCCTTTGCTGTGTGTGTGTGTGTGTGTGTGTGTGTGTGTGTGTGTGTGTGTGTGTGTGTGTGTGTGTGTGTGTGTGTGTGTGTGTGTGTGTGTGAGTGTTGTGTGTGTGTGTGTGTGTGTGTGTGTGTGTGTGTGTGTGACACACATACACATACACATACACACATACATACATACATACATACATACATACATACATACATACACACACACACACACACACACACACACACACACACACACATACATACATACATACATACATACATACATACATACATACATACATACATACATACATACATACATACATACATACATACATACATACATACATACACACTGTAACACACATTTTTCAGACAGTATGACCTAGGAAAACTAAAAATAAACACTTTGAAGTGGCTTTTACGTGTGCATCTAACTGGTAATTTGGCTTTTGTGAAGAGCCCACGAAATTAACTACCACACATAATTACGCATTTGCAGGGATCTGGTATCACTGAGAGTAAAATGACATTTTTTAAAAACCATTTTTATTCAGTTTTATCATGTTGTACATTGTTGTATGTTAAGAAATGTGGTTTTTCACATACATATAAAAAAGCAAGCAAAATATTCACACAAAGGACAAAGATTGACAATAAAGTATAAGAGATACTAGGAAACCCAGAAGAAGAGAAACAAAAACAAAAAAAACATACACACACTCCCATACTAACACAAATAATTATGTTAAAGTAAAATGACACTTCCCTTTTTATCAGTGAGCAGCCTACACTGTGCACTCAAGTTAAACAGTGCTTATGACAAACCATTAATGGCAAAGCTCAATGATTAAAAAAAAAAAGTACATGAATCAATGAAGAAACACAACTTGGTATTGATAACAAACAGAACAAAGAAAGAAACACAGAGAAACAACACTGAACTAAACAAAGTGACTGGTAAGCAAGCAACAAAGCAGATGATTCGTTCTTTCTTTCTTTCTTTCGGCTTTCATTAAGGTACTTGAAGTATGAAAACAGCAAGGATAACAAGCCAACACACCAACAACCAGTACGACACACCAGCTGACAGCAATAACAACCATAGCCAAACAACTGA
>JASPKP010001277.1:17500-22500 GCA_030674155.1 Stramonita haemastoma
ACAACCCCATCACAACCACATGCTTTCCCATTCTTTAGTGTTGCAATGGCGGTTCTAACTTCGGCCTCAGCTATAGGAATATTTAGCTCATTTACCCATTCCTGATTTATATTAACAAAAACATCCCTGTCTTGCCCGTGGGCTTCATCTGTTCTAAAAACCAATTTAAAATGTTCAATCCATTTATCTAACGATATGTTTTCACTCATTTTCTGTTTGTTTGTTTTTGATCTTACTTCTGACCAGAACAGTTTGGGGTCATGAATAGCTTGGTTTATTCTACAGCTTTCTCCTTTTTATAGCTAGATCTTTTACTCTGTTTAAGTTGACTTACTCTTTTCTTGTATTTACAAAAGCAACCCGTTTCCTATTGACAGATTCTAAATCTTCTATCTCATCATATCTATTTGCTCTCCCCAGATACATACCTTTATCATACTTATTTTTTGATTTTCTGAAGGCATTGAGAAGTTGAGTTAACCGTTTAGCTTCTTTACATTCTCTATCGAACCAAGGAGCTCCCTTGTTGTTTGATGCAGCCTTCGGCTCCTGCAGGGCAGCGTAGCCAGTCTCCTGTGAGTCCAGGACAGCAGAATGAACCTTCAGCACATCCACGACATCCCCCTTCAAACACATAGGGGTCTGGCCGGCCTTCACAGAATCAACAGGGTGGTGGTGGGTTAAAGATCGGGGCTTGGAACGTTGAAGGGTTACTACAACCTCTCCATTGCAATGATTTTGTCACTTTTCTTAAATCTTTTGATATATTTTGTCTCACTGAAACTTTTGTTGATTTCCATTTCCAATTTGATAAAATGTCTGACTACTGTTTTGTTTCATCTTTTGCCAAAAAACTTAACTATAAGAGGTCGGAAATCAGGAGGCGTTGTTGTAGGCTACAAGAGTGTGTTAAAAGATTGGATCAGTGTTATTAATCTGGATTATAATAATTTAATTTGTTTACGATTAGATAAATCACTGCTAGGTCTACAAAAAGATATTTTTTACATTGGTACATATGTTCCATCTAGTGACTCTAATGTCTACAACTTGCTTCATAATGGATATGGAATTGAACCTCTAGAAAGCTGCATCAATACCCTTTTTGAAAAAATTGATAATTTTGACTTGGTTATTTGTGGTGACTTAAATGCACGAACAGCCAGTCTAAATGGTCTGTTCGAAGTGGACTTGGATCCAATTAGCCAAGAAGATGTTTTCATGTCAAGACAGTCCCAAGATACTAATGTAAATATATTTGGTTCCCAGCTTATTGACCTTTGTAGTATGTTCCAGTGTTCTATTGTAAAGGGGTTGAGTGATAAAGGGTTTGATGATGGTTTGACATATATTTGTCAGACAGGGGGAAGTGTTATTGACTACTTTGTTGTATCTAATGATTTACTTGAACATACCCTTATTTCCTCCTTTGAAATAATAAGTAGAGTTGAGTCTACTCACTTACCTGTTTCAGTAATATTGGGAAATTTAAACTCTATGTCTACAAAAACTAGTAGTAAGGGAGCTAACAAAGGAGTTTGGAAGGAAAAGTTGTGCTGGGACAAAGAAAAAGAGGGAGACTTTTTAGCTAACTTGTCCTCACCTGATTCAGTCACTGACCTTGACCTGCTTTTGAAGAAATAGACACAAACACTGAGTCAGCTCTAACAAGATTTGTAGACTGTCTGTTGAATGCCGCAATTTGCATGAAAAAAAAAAAGTAGATATGTATCAGGACAACAAGAGAGAGAGAGAGAGAGAGAGAGAGAGAGAGAGAGAGAGAGAGAGAGAGAGAGAGAGAGAGAGAGAGAGAGAGAGAGAGAGAGAGAGAGACAGACAGACAGACAGACAGACAGACAGACAGACAGACAGATGGTGGGGACAGATGACATTTACAAAAATGCATATACAGAGGACAGGATGTAAAAAAGCACAAGAGATATAAAAGAATCTCTCTCTCTCTCTCCTCTCTCTCTCTCTCTCTCTCTCTCTCTCTCTCTCTCTCTCTCTCTCTCTCTCTCCTCTCTCTCTCTCTCTCTCCTCTCAACTGGTGTTGTGAGTGGCCCTGCAGTTTCTCTCACGGTTATGCATTTCTTTGGGAGGCTTAGAGGCTGTGGAGAGGAATCGCCCAGGTACCCCCCCCCCCCCCCCCCCCCTCTCTCTCTCTCTCTCTCTCTCTCTCTCTCTCTCTCCTCTCTCTCTCTCTCTCTCTCTCTCTCTCTCTCTCCTGCCCCACCTTTTGCTTAGCTGGAGCTTCGAGGATCAACGATGATAAGAATTTGTGCATGTGGCCATTTTTTACTCACCATTAAGATAGCTGCATTTCGACTTCGGGATTTTCGTGACGCTCTCTCTCTCTCTCTCTCTCCTCTCTCTCTCTCTCTCTCTCTCTCTCTCTCTCTCTCTCTCTCTCTCCTCTCTCTCTCTCTCTCTCTCTCTCTCTCTGGTCAGAACATTGCGCTGGCAATTTGACGACCCGGTTCGAGTCCGGTCGAGGAGATTTTTTTCTCCTGGAGTTAACATCAGTACTGACTCCACTCTCCCCCAAAAGTCCTTCGGATGAGACTTTAAACCGAGGCCCCGTGTGCGAACGCACGCAGAACATCTTGCGCACACGTTAAATCCTGTTCCGCTTTTCGTAAGAGTAGGCCATCGTGTGCCAGTGGGAACAGATGACATTTACAAAACTGCATACACACGGGGACTGGCTGTAAAAAAACACAAAAGTGCTTATTCCATTATACTCGATATAAAAGAATCGATCGATCAATCAATCAATCAATCAATCATCAATCAATCAATCTCTCTATCAATCTCTCTATCAATCTCTCTCTCTCTCTCTCTCTCTCTCTCTCTCTCTCTCTCTCTCTCTCTCTCTCTCTCTCTCTCCTCTCTCTCTCTCTCTCTTGGGGCGGATAGCCTAGTGGTCAGAACATTGCGCTGGCAATTTGAAGACCCGAGTTCGAGTCCGGTCGAGGAAATTTTCGTCCTGGTAACATCAGTGCTGACTCCACTCTCCCCAAAAGTCCTTCGGATGAGACTTTAAACCGAGGCCCCGTGTGCGAACGCACGCAGAACATCTTGCGCACACGTTAAATCCTGTTCCGCTTTTCGTAAGAGTAGGCCATCGTGTGCCGGTGGGAACAGATGACAATATTTACAAAACTGCATACACACGGGGACCGGATGAAAAAAAGCACATGATTGCTTATTCTGTTATCCTCGATATAAAAGAATAAATAAATCTCTCTCTCTCTCGATGTTTTTAAGAAAGCTGAATAACTATGTTAGTCATGGTTATAACAGGATCATGAACATAATTTTATGACTATTATCATAAGACTGATTTAGGTATTATAGAATATGTTTATATATGTGCCTTATAGTTGATAGATTACTCTTATGTTTGTTATACGATTTTATGTAGAATTCAAGGCACATGATTATTTCCCTTAGATTCAAGTTATTGATGACATGCACGAGAACCCGAAAAATGTGTGTGTGTGTGTGTGTGTGTGTGTGTGTGTGTGTGTGTGTGTGTGTGTGTGTGTGTGTGTGTGTGTGTGTGTGTGTGTGTGTGTGTGTGTGTGTGTGTGTGTGGTGTGCGTGCTTGCGTGAATCACTACCCAATTTATCAAAATGTTATATTTTATATGACTTATTTTGTTGATAGATGGTGGTGGATTGATGTTTTCAGTCATTTACCTCATCAAATTCTCAAGTTTGCTCTTTTTTTTCTCTTTTTCTTTTCTTCCAAATCAAAATCACCATTGAGTCTACTTTTTTGTTTCTGAATGTGTGCCTTTTTATATCATTACCTTATTATTGTATCTCTGTCCTATTTTTTGCATGCTGTTTGATACTTGGAATGGTTTCTTGCTCTTGTTCTTGGTAT
The DNA here is from genome assembly GCA_030674155.1 of Stramonita haemastoma. Classification (NCBI taxonomy): domain Eukaryota; kingdom Metazoa; phylum Mollusca; class Gastropoda; order Neogastropoda; family Muricidae; genus Stramonita; species Stramonita haemastoma. The sequence continues at coordinate 21,396 of JASPKP010001277.1, forward strand.
TTGGATTATTATTATTGCTGTTGTGCAGTTAGAGATTTATTATTTTTCTTGATGCTATCCGTGAAAAGGGCGGGGACTGGATGTAAAAAAAAGCACACTAGTGGTTATCTATTATCCTCGAATAAAAGAATTTGCCAAAGAATTTGCCTTGCCTTGCCTTGCCTTGCCTTACCCTTCTCTCTCTCTCTCTCCTCTCTCTCTCTCTCTCTCTCTCTCTCTCTCTCTCTCTCTCTCTCTCTCTCTCTCTCCTCTCTCTCTCTCTCCTCTCTCTCTCTCTCTTCTTCTCGTCTTCTTCTCTGTCTGTCTCCTGTCTGTCTGTCTGTCTGTCTCTCTGTCTGTCTCTCTGTCTCTCTCTCTCTCTTCTCTTCTTCTCTCTCTTCTCTCTCTCTCCTCTCTCCTCTCTTCTCTTCTTCTCCTCTCTCTCTCTCTCCTTTCATTGTTATTTATTTTTTTTAGAATTAAGTCCATTAATAAACGATGCAAAACTGAACAGATATGAAAAAGAAAAAAAAGAGAAGAAAAACAGGGGGAAAACAGGTAAAAAAAAAAAAAAAGAAAAAAAGAAAGAAAGAAAGAAAAGAGAGAAAAGAAAAAGCAGCACAGAGCAGAATGCCTTCCAGAACTCACGATCAGTATGCAGCTTTATTAAATAAATCATATCTCATTGCTGTACTTCTTAAATGGTAGTGTGCAAATAAGCAGTGACTGACTGATATTAGTTTGAGAGGCGTCTCTTGTGTGCCTGTGGGAATTATAGATTTTTGCCGTGTTTTACAACTGTGTACAGGGTCCTTGCACTATGTCCGCGCGAGAGAGTGACCAATCAAAGAACAGAAAAGAAGTTACTACGGTATTAATAGCAAAATGGCGTTGATCAGGCAGGCGAGGTTGAGTCTGAGCACGTTTCTAGGTGGTGTTGCTGCTTGCATATTTCCTTTGTTGTTTAGAATAAGTCAGACAACACACAATTTATGGAACGATTTTGCAGTGGTCATTTTCCTGCTGTACTTTCTGATTTACAATGGCGTTCTCGTACTTGTTTATCTGCAGGAACGGGACATGTATCAGGTCAGCAACTTAATGAAACTTGTTTCCGTAACGTTAG
>JASPKP010001277.1:25000-30392 GCA_030674155.1 Stramonita haemastoma
TGTGAATGGGTTTAAAAACCTAACACAATAAATTTTTGTCATTTTTTGTCATTGTCTTCTCTCCTCTCTCCTCACCTCTCCTCTCTCTCCTCTCTCTCTCTCTCTCTCTCTCACTCCTCTCTCTCTCTCTCTCTCCTCTCTCTCTCTCTCTCATCTCTCTCTCTCTCTCTCTGTGAAGTTTTTCTCTCTCCACTTGGGAATTTTTTTTGTTGGAATATATACACATACTATTTTCACTAATGTCTTATTTGGAAATGATCATATTGTGTGCAGATAGCAGTACGAGCTGGCAATCTTGGTGTAGCATTTTCAGTTGGCGTGCTGGTCAGCATTTACGGAGGCACCTGGTCAGTGTTTGGCTGGTACTTCACAGCTTTGGCCTTTTTCCATTGGTCAGAGTATTTTACCACTGCTGCCACTAACACTCGTTCATTGACGCTGGAGTCATTTCTGCTTGATCACAGCCGGGAGTATCAGTTGGCTGCATTGGCCAGTTGGACAGAATTCACACTGGAGTGGTTCTTTTTTCCAGGTAACGTTGAATGGACTGTTCATTCACTTGGTTTGAAATCAGTTTTAGTTACTTCGTTCTTAAAGTTCTAAGGAAGTTGGCAGGATGATGTTTGCCTGCTAACAAGTTAACTGTGACTGTGAGGTTCTGGGTTTTGATTTTTCTACCTTGCCCTTTCTTCCCAGTTTGATGAAAAAAATCGAACTGAATGTTAAAGTCCTTCAGATGAGACTATAATTAGTATAGTTTCTATAAACTAAGGCTCCATGTGCAAATACAGGTCTAACATCTTGTACAAAAGCTATATACCCATTACACCTCTCTATCTGAGTAAGCCATTGTGTGCTGGTAGGAACAGATAACCCGAAAAACTGGCATCCCCACTATTGTCAGTTTAGGCACCATCCCTGGAGTCAGAATGCAGAGCTTTTTCTAAATGTGGGGGGGAACAGTACACAAAATTGTCATCATTGTGGGCATTGGTGAATTTTGGAGCTATAGCAGAGGAACCCCCCCCCCCCCCCCCCCCCCCCCTCGAAATCCTTAGTTATTTCAATTTTAGAAGTTAATGTCATGGAATATAAATTTACAATAAACTTAAAAGTCCACACAGTGTCTCTTTCTGTAGTTTCAGTTTGACTGCTGTTAGGTTTAGAAAGTGAAAACTATTAAAAGTCATAGGGTTGATAGCTTTATTTCCAGACTTTTGTCCCATCCACTTGTCCATGGGAGGGGGTGTAGGTTGAGCTTGTAGCAATGTAAGATTCAAGAGAAGCAAGGTCTCAGATTCAATACAGCATGCTACATTGAGTGGATGTGAAAAAAATTGTGACAGTTGAATTTCATAGGGAAAAAAACTGTTTACAAACAAAAGCTGTGGTCACAAGAAAACAAGTGAAAAAAACAGGTGAGGAATATGGGGTCTGTATTTATAAAGCCAATGCAGTCTTCACAGGGAAAAGTGACATGGTTTTATGCAAAGGAATATGTGCCATGAATATAAATTCTATACAATCCAACTCATTGAACATAATATACTTCACTTCTGTGCCATGAATGTAAAATTCTAAATTTATGCAATACATTGGACATGATATACTTTTCACTTCTTTGTATTGAATTGAATCAGGAGTCATTGCAATGTCTGTCTGTCTGTCTGTCTGTCTGTCTGTCTGTCTGTCTCTGTCTGTCTCTTCTCTCTCTTTCTCTCTTTGTCTCTTTGTCTCTTTGTCTCTGTCTCTGTCTCTGTCTCTCCTCTCTCTCTCTCTCTCTCTCTCTCTCTCTCTCTCTCTCTCTCTCTCTCTCTCTCTCTCTCTCTCTCTCTCTCTCTCACACACACACACACACACTGACACACACACACACACATACACACAACACACACACACACACACACACACACACACACACACACACACACACACACACACACACACACACACACACACAACACACACACACACACACAACACACACACACACACACACACACACACACACACACACACACACACACACACCACACACACACCACACACACACAGTCACACACACACACACACACACACACACACACACACACACACACACACACACACAACACACACACACACACACACACACACACACACACACACACACACACACACACACACACGTCAAATAAATTTTTTCTTTTCGCGAAACCTTTTACCCAAGAAACCATGATTTGTGCAGGCATGAAGCAGGTGAGGGTGCTAAACATACTGGGCCTTCTTCTGACCCTGGGAGGGGAGGTGCTGCGAAAATTCAGCATGTTCACCGCGGGTCGGAACTTCAACCACTATGTGCAGCATACCAAGCATCACGACCATCAGCTGGTCACTCGAGGGGTCTACAGCCTTTTCCGTCATCCGTCCTACGTCGGCTGGTTCTACTGGTCAATTGGCACACAGGTCAGCTGGGTTTTTTTGTTTTGTTTTGTTTTTTGGGTTTTTTGTTGTTTTTTGTTGGTTTTTTTTTTTTTTGAGGTGGGGGGGGGGGGGGGGGGAATGTTGTTGCTTCCTTACAGACTGTCAAGTTCTGTGCTATAAATACTGACTCCACGCCTCTGTTTGGCTCAACACATTGTTGCCTTAGTTTAATCCAGTTGATATACTTGTTGCTTAAAAATTTATGACCACTCTTGTCAATTTTTAATATAGTTCTAAAGGATCTGTTTTACTGTGTGGAAAGAGGTTTAAGTGTAACATATTTTTAAAAGAACAAACAAAACCCCCCAATTTTAGCAGTGGCAAGGAGTAGAGGGTGACTGACTTGCCTTTACCTTGAGTCATGTTTTTGTGTGGGATGTTCAACAGTGCAGTGTTATGCTTTTTTCGCCTTAAAATTTTTGCTAAAAATAGAAGATGCAGCTTGCATAGCAAAGTAGCATCTAAGCTTGCGTACCATTAAATGATTAATGACAAGCCACTATGGCCCAGTGGTAAGCACCTTGGATTTCGGACTAGAAGGTCACAGGTTTGAATCCCATAAGAGTCATAGGGGTTTTTTCGGGCTCCGGCTGGCTCCTTCCCAGAGTGAGTGTGCTGTGGGCTTAGTGGGAAGACTGGGACCACACAGACGAGCTTCATCCACTTTAACGGATGCAAGTTTGAGAGTGTTGCTTAAATTATCTGACCAACACCGCAGGTGTCTGTAGGTCTCTGGCCCAGTTGACGCTGGATTATTATGATAACAAGCGTAGAGTACATCCCTGTCAAGTAGTCTCAAAGCACATGCACTTCCATAGCAGCATCATTACATCGTCTTCATCATCATTGATCATCATACAATGAAAAAATTGCCTATGATTTTGTGGCCCCAGTTGCTCTGGTCTAATGGTGACCTCAAGATTCAGTTTCCCCATACGCTTCTGTGCCTGTGGTGAATTTGTGTCCAAGCCTTTGGGTTTGGAGGTTCAAGGGGGGCAGTCGTTGTTGGGAATTTATGGTGGTCACCACCTCGGGTGGGCATCTCACTCAATCTTGCTCCGTGACTGAGTTAATACTGTAGTTTGTAGGGGGCTTAATAGGCAGTGTCCTGCATATGTTAGCTCAGAACACACACCCACTGAACACCACCAAAGTGACCCAGCAGCAGTGCAAGGCCCCTCTGGCTGGTGGCCTCACGGCGGCCTAATATTGAAAGGCTCCTTGTGGACTTCTGACCCTGAGGATGAGACATAACAAACCTAGGTATGGCTATGGCGGGGAGATTGAAACAAGCAGCGTGCGATGGGAACATCACAGAAGAGGCAGCAAAAAAAAAAAAAAAAAATTAAATGATTTAATGGTTCATAGTAATCAGTTTTGTGAAATCACCCCAAAATGTTTGTTTATTGGAATATGTGTCCTAAGTGTGTGCATACATATAGACATGTTTTTGTGCTGATTATGTTGTTCTCAAATGGACTCTTTAAGAAATAGGCTATCAGAAGCACCTTTTTTTTTTTAACATGTTTATCGAAGTCAAATGCGTTCTAATGTCAAGACCACTTATCCGTTCATTGACAGACTGTGTTTAATCAGATAAAGAATGGTGAGAAAGGGTATTGAGGGAGAGATGAGAATGTTGGCAGATGTTCACATCGCTATCTTCACAATATCCTTGAGACTATTTCTCCACTGTTGGGGTCACCCTCTAAAACTTTCCATTACACTTAAGCAAAATATGTTTGAATCATTTATCCTCACTTAATACATTTCACATATATCAAGGAAACAGTGCGAGCAGAAACAAGACCCAGAACAGAAAATTATGATTATGAGAGAGAAATTTCTGGCGAAAATGGCCTAAAAAATGGCGACGAAAAGCCGGAACTCTTACCCCTACTCGCTTCTAAAGTTCACTACTGCAAAGATCGTAACCCCTAGTAAAAAATTCTTTTATAGAACTAAAGATTAAAGATGCATTGAAATACTCACGTAAATAACCAGTGTTTTAAAATAGTTTTCTTGACAAACAACGGTCGTGAATTTCGGGTTTTTTATTTTGCCAGCCACGTCACAGATCATGACCGACTTGACAGATCATGACCGACCGACAGATCATGACAGACGATAATTACGCAAAATTTGGTAACAAATTGATTATTTATCGAATGAAAATTAATATCAAGCTGCAGTTTCATACTTGAAATCAAATGAGTACATGTAGTCTAAAAAAAAATCCGTTTTGCGTCACAGATCAAATACACGTTACCAGGCAGAATTAATGTGCCAAGCAAAATTATATCACACAGGGCAGTCGGCCGTTTGCTGAACAGAACACACGTCTGTGATGTTTTTTCGCGAATTTGACGGGAGAAAATGACGTATTATGTAAAAATGAGTGATGTGTCACACCTTCTCTCTGCTGGAAATGCACGTTAACCTCCTGTGTGTGGGAACATTAGTATCGAGGACAAATCAGCAAAATAGTTATTTTTGGTAAGTGTACTTCTCTGAATTTGCAATGGATTAGGTAAATAATATGTTTATGCATGTTCTTGTGTCAGTATTCTTCGTTCTGTGAGTCTGTTGTGTTGATGTGGTTGACATAAATGAGATGTGTGGAAATTTAAAAAGGAGTCACATGAAATGACGATTTGCTCTCATTTTATATTTCTTTACTGGCACCATCTGTTGAACTTTCTTTATATTATCTTGCATATTTTATCATATTCAGTGGTTGTACATTGGCCAATAAACATAAGAAGAGAAACAAAATCAGTTTGAAGATCATTTGGTAACGTTGCCTCCATTCAGTCTGTGACATCGAAGTTTCTTCATTTTGTGGTGTCATAATGCAATGTACATAACAGTTTCTTTTGTTTTTTACTGGTTTTGTAGATTTGATTATGGCATTGACAAAATTTCACAG
>JASPKP010000128.1:0-22500 GCA_030674155.1 Stramonita haemastoma
TTTTTTACATCCAGTTCCGTGTGTATGCAGTTTTGTAAATGTCATCTGTTCCCACCGGCACACGATGGCCTACTCTTACGAAAAGCGGAACAGGATTTAACGTGTGCGCAAGATGTTGTGCGTGCGTTCGCACACGGGGGCCTCGGTTTAAAGTCTCATCCGAAGGACTTTTGGGGAGAGTGGATTCAGCACTGATGTTAACTCCAGGAGAAAAAATCCCTCGACCAGACTCTAAGCCGGGTTTTTCAAATTGAGAGAGGAGAGAGAGAGAGGAGAGAGAGAGGAGGGGAGAGAGAGAGGAGAGAGAGGAAGAGAGAGAGAGGAGAGAGAGGAGAGAGAGAGAGAGTGAGAGAGAGAGAGAGAGAGACGCAGGGTCCATGTTCAAATCTCGTCTGAAGCCGAACGTTTGCCCATCCAGGTATAGCTGTGGGCTGGGTTCCAGTCTCCCCAGATGACACAAAAAACAGGAAACCTTTGTCAAGACACATTTAACGCACGTTAAAAACCCCAAGCAGCTAGCAGTTCTTATCAAATCTGTGTGGAAACACTAGCTACGACAGACGTCTGAATATTAGGTCAGCACAGACAGCTAAATTTCAGGCCAGAAACACACAGCTAACTTTCAGATCAAACAGACAGCTCAATATCAGATCAAACAGACAGCTCAATGTCAGATCAAACAGACAGCTCAATATCAGATCAACACAGACAGCTCAATATCAGATCAACATAGACAGCTCAATATCAGATCAACACCAGACAGCTCAATATCAGATCAAACAGACAGCTCAATATCAGATCAAACAGACAGCTCAATATCAGATCAATACAGACAGCTCAATATCAGATCAAAACAGACAGCTCAATATCAGATCAAAAAAGACAGCTCAATATCAGATCAAACAGAACAGCTCAAAAATCAGATCAAACAGACAGCTCAATATTCAGATCAACACAGCAGCTCAATATCAGATCAAAACGACAGCTCAATATCAGATCTACACAGAAAAGCTCAATTCAGATCAACACAGACATGCTCAAATGTGCGACAATATGGATGCATTTGTAGCGATAATTATACAATAAAACCATTTTAAAACATGATATATGCAATGTTTTGGATCAATACGCTTCAACAAAACGAAACATTTGTATTTCACGTGAGTCTTTAGATTAGCATTATAGTAGCAGAACAGACAGGAAATACAAACTATTCAATAGATTGACTTCTCAATGAATGCATTATAGGCACGTTTAAAAGACAAAAAAAATGCCAGCATTTTTTATGCATTTTGGCAACGAGTTCCATAAAACTCCTGAGTAGGAAGGCTAGTTTTGTGCATGTCAATCCTTGGTTTCTGAATCAGTATATTTTTATTTTGTATTTTCTTGTATTTTGTACCACTTTATGTCAGCAGATTTCTCTGCGTGAAATTCGGGCTGCTCTCCCCGGGGAGAGCGCGTCGCCACATGTGCAGCGCCTACTACCCATTTTTTTTCTTTTTCCTGCATGCAAGTGTATTTGTTTTCCCTATCAGAGTGGCTTCTTTCTACAGAATTTTGCCAGGGACAACCCCTTGTTGCCGTGGGTTCTTTTACATGCGCTAAATAGTGATGTGTAACACACGGGGCCTCGGTTTATCGTCTCATCCGAAAGACTAGCGCCCAGACCACCACTCAGGGTCTAATGGATGGGGAAAAAGTTTTGGGTCCAAACGGGGTACGAACCCCGCACACTCCGACCTGGACTTTTTGCTTTCTAGGCAAGGCGCGTGACCACCTAGACCACAGATCCATTTTGGATCGTGTATTTTGACTGGTTGAGGGGAAAATCTTGCAGTCACAGTATTTGGAGCAGGTCCGTTCATTATTCGATACATTGTAACAGCTTTGTTGCATTCGAACTGGTAATTTAAGGGCAGGATATCGAGTTTAAATGTCATCTTGAGGTGACAAGCTAGAGGATTTTAACAGTATGAGTTTTAAAAGCACTCTTGTGAATCCTTGAAAGAGGTTTTGAATTATTACCACTGCTTAAGTCATACAATGTTTGAGGAATAATCAATGATAGATTGTATATGTGCATGATAAAATTGTTTATGAGCATTGAGATCTTAAATAATGTTTATTTTTGAAAGTTGATATACCTTTTGTGAGATTCGTTTGCACAGGCTATCAATGTGCGATGACCAGGTGAGATTTATTACCAAAAATGACTTCCAATACTCGATGAGTGTTAACTTCACCGATAGTGTTATTACCAAGATAAAAATGAGGCATGAGAAATAAGATGTTTTGTCGCTTTTGTCGAGAAGTAATTGTCATGCATTTTGTTTTGTGTTCATTTAAAGACATATGGTTAAGCTCAGTCCATGTAAATAATTGACTGGTATTTTCTTGTAAAGAAATAAGTTATTCCAAGTCAGAATGAGAGGCATGAATAGAAGTGTCATCAGCAAAAAGTTCATTACTGGCCTTTCGTAATGAAAAGCTGCAGATCATTTATATAAAGAGAGAGAGAGAGAGAGAGAGAGAGAGAGAGAGAGAGAGAGAGAGAGAGAGAGAGAGAGAGGAGAGAGAGAGGATGGAGAGAGAGGAGAGAGAGAAGATTGATTGATTGATTGATTGATTCTTTTATATCAAAGATAATGCGATAAGCACTCTTGTGGCTTTTTTTTCATTCCAGTCCCCGTGTGTATGCAGCTTTGTAAATGTGATCTGTTCCCACCGGCACATGATGGCCTACTCTTACGAAAAGCGGAAAGGATTTAACGTGTGCACAAGATGTTCTGCGTGCGTTCGCACATGGGGCCTCGGTTTAAAGTCTCATCCGAAGGAATTTTGGGGAGAGTGGAGTCAGCATTGATGTTTACTCCAGAGAAAAATCTCCTCGACCGAAATCAAACCCGGATCGTCAAATTGCCAGCGCAATGTTCTGACCACTAGGCTATCCGTTCCGGAGAGAAAGATTTTATTTGATTTGATGATTCTTTTATATCGAGGATAATGGAATAAGCACACGTGCTTTTTTTCATCCAGTCCCTGTGTGTACGCAGTTTTTGTAAATGTCATCTGTTCCCACCAGCACACGATGTCCTACTCTTACGAAAGGCGGAACAGGATCTAACGTGTGCGTTAGGTGTTCTGCGTGCGTTCGCACACGGGGCCTCAGTTTAAAGTCTCATCCGAAGGACAGAGAGAGAGAGAGAGAGAGAGAGAGGAGAGAGAGAGAGAGAGAGAGAGAGAGAGAGAGAGAGAGAGAGAGAGAGAGATTGATTGATTGATTGATTGATTGATTGATTGATTCTTTTATATCAAGGATAATGGGATAAGCACTCTTGTGCTTTTTTACATCTAGTCTCCGTGTGTATGCAGTTTTCTAAATATCTGTTCCCACCGCCACACGATTGCCTACTCTTACGAAAAGCGGAAAGGATTTAACGTGTGCGCAAGATGTGCGTGCGTTCGCACACGGGGCCTCCGTTTAAAGTCTCATCCGAAGGAATTTTGGGGAGAGTGGAGTCAGCATTGATGTTTACTCCAGAGAAAAATCTCCTCGACCGGAATCGAACCCGGATCGTCAAATTGCCAGCTCAATGTTCTGACCACTAGGCTATCCGTCCCCCGAGAGAAAGATTTGATTTGATTTGATGATTCTTTTATATCGAGGATAATGAAATAAGCACACGTGCTTTTTTTCATCCAGTCCCCGTGTGTATGCAGTTTTTGTAAATTTCTGTTCCCACCAGCACACGATGGCCTACTCTTACGAAAGGCGGAACAGGATTTAACGTGTGCACTAGGTGTTCTGCGTACGTTCGCACACGGTGGCCTCGGTTTAAAGTCTCGTACGAAGGACTTAGAGAGAGAGACTTCAAGACTTCAAATGATTTAATGTTCATAAGTCTTCAGACTCCTAACATTTCCACTCTAACTCATGGAATTTCCAACAATATACAGATTGCCTGGATTCTGAAAAAGAAATAACAAAAAGAGTAAACATGATTGTACACATCAGCATACAGAATATGAATAATAATGTATTGTGTGATACAAATTAAGATGTAATGATCGCTTGTGCATGTCTCGCTCAAATTTTTGGCACACTCACAGTTAATCTTGTACGCATGCACCCCCCACCCCACCCCATGTGCACCCATGCAGTACGTGCGCGCTCACACACACACGCACGCACACACACACACACACACACACACACACGCTCGCTCGCTCGCTCGCTCGCTCGCACGCACGCACGCACGCACGCACGCACGCTCGCTCCTCTCTCTCTCTCTCTCTCCTCATCTCTCTCTCTCTCTCTCTCTCTCTCTCTCTCTCTCTCTCTCTCTCTCTCTCTCTCTCTCTCTCTCTCTCTCTCTCACACACACACACACACACACACACACACACACACACACACACACACACACACACACACACAGAGGATTCTGGCCTTTGGCCCTCTTCCAACATGATTGATGGTTTTTCAGGAAGTCAGGAATTTCTTTTAGTTAGCTAGTATCTTTAACACCTCTCTCTTATTCACAGCATGGTAAATAAACTGAGCCAGGTTTTGCATGAACAGTGAGTGATAGTTGGTCATTATATCACAAAATAAGCTTTCATCTAGTTGATTATCCCCTAAATATTGATACCTTAGTTCTTTGTAGTTATGACATGTACAAATCAAATGGATTTCATTTTCTATTTCATTTTGACAGAAACTACACAGCAAAACTGAAGGATCATCTTGTGCATAACGAAAAGTATTTGCGTTCAGGGAAGAACACCCATTCTGGCTTTGGCAAGAGTGTCCCGAAAGTGTTTAACTTTTAAGGTGTCAACATAAGGTTCAGTCATGAAGTTTGATTTAAAAGATGCACTCAATGAAAACCTTTCGCTTTTGTTACGTGCATCAGACCAGTCACAAATGAAATTTCCCAAAAGGCGTTCTTTCAACAATGAAAAGAAAAAACCATTCATTCCCGACACTCTGGTTTAACCATGCAATCCCAAACCACATTTTTCTAATATAGTTCTCAATCTGTATGCCCAACACACAATATCATTTTCATCCATGCTAACCTGCATTAGATAAGCTTGCTTAGGCAGTCTCTTTAATTCCATATGCAACAATTTCACCCATACTTAACAGCTCTCATGCATGCATTAATCTGAAGAGAGTATCTGCCCAGTTCGCTGTAAATGCATTTATTTGGGGCTTTAGGAGAGACACCTAGAAAGCGTTTGCATGCTAAGGTATGAACTTTTTCGATGGAATCAGTGTGTTCAAGTGCCCAGAACTCTGATCCATATAACCAGATTGGCTGAACCTGGGCATCAAACATCTTAAAGTAAGTCTGTTTAGAAATATCATTAAGATTGCGGAGCACTCGAGCACATTCATGAACTGCCTTCCTTCCTTTTGTAACTAATTTCGTGACTCCTTGAACTACACTCAGTTTTGTAGTAAAAGTATATCCCAGGTAGGTGTAACTATTAACCACTTCCAGATTTGCTCCATCTAAATGCCATTTTTCATTCCGACCTAGGTGTCCACCCTTTCTAAACACCATAATTTTATATTTATCTGTATTTATATCCAGGTATTTTTCTTTGCATAACTTAGATTGCTCAACTGGCTTTGTAGCCCTACAGGAGTCTTTGACAAAAGAGCCAGGTCATCTGCAAATAACAATAGAAATAATTCCATAGAACCAGGTTGCAGTTGAATTCCATGTTTTCCTCATTTTCCATAGTTATGGCCATTTCGTTTATGAACAATGAGAAGTTTTGTAAATGTCATCTGTTCCCACCGGCACACGATGGCCTACTCTTACGAAAAGCGGAAAGGATTTAACGTGTTCGCAAGATGTTCTGCATGCGTTCGCACACGGGGCCTCGGTTTAAAGTCTCATCCGAAGGAATTTTGGGGAGAGTGGAGTCAGCACTGTTGTTTACTCCAGAGAAAAATCTCCTCGACCGGAATCAAACCCGGCTCGTCAAATTGCCAGCGCAATGTTCTGACCACTAGGCTATCCGCTCGTCAAACTGCCAGCGCAATGTTCTGACCACTAGGCTATCCGTTCCCCCGAGAGAAAGATTTGATTTGATTTGATGATTCTTTTATATCGAGGATAATGGATAAAGCACACGTGCTTTTTTTCATCCAGTCCCTGTGTGTATGCAGTTTTTGTAAATGTCATCTGTTCCCACCAGCACAAAATGGCCTACTCTTACGAAAGGCGGAACAGGATCTAACGTGTGCGCTATGTGTTCTGCGTGCGTTCGCACACGGGACCTCGGTTTTAAGTCTCATCCGAAGGACTTAGAGAAGAGAGAGAGAGGAGAGAGAGAGAGAGAGAGATGAGAGAGAGAGAGAGAGAGAGAGAGAGAGAGAGAGAGAGAGAGAGAGAGAGAGAGAGAGAGAGAGAGAATGGGACCAGAGAGAGAGAGACAGAGAAAGACCAGAGAGAGGGAGGGAGAGGGAGAAAAAGAGAAAGGAGAGACTACGACCAGGAAGAGAGAGAAAGAGAGAGGGAGTGAGAGAGACAGAGACACAGAGAGAGGGGTAGAGAGACACAGAGGGAAAAAGAAACAGGAAGAGAGAGAGAGAGAGGAGAGAGAGAGAGAGAGAGAGAGAGAGAGAGAGAGGAGAGAGAGAGAGAGAGAGAGAGAGAGAGACAGACAGACAGACAGACAGACAGACAGACAGACAGACAGACAGACAGACAGACAGAGAGGAAATACAAAACTTTATTTACAGAGAATAGTAGATTAAGTACAACATTTTGTTTTTCAGTCAGCCCTCTTTATGGGAAAGAGTATAAACACCAAAGCACAAGCAATATGTTTGGAAAAGAAAAACAAATATGGAAGAAAACCAGTGAAGGAAACGGGGGTCTCGGTTTAAAGTCTCATCCGAAGGAATTTTGGGGAGAGTGGAGTCAGCACTGATGCTAACTCCAGGAGAAAAATCTCCTCGACCGGAATCGAACCCGGCTCGTCAAATTGCCAGCGCAATGTTCTGACCACTAGGCTATCCGACCCCCCAGAGAGAGAGAGAGAATGAATGAATGAATGAATGAATGAATGAATGAATGAATGAATGAATGAATGAACATTTTTATTGAGGGAAAAGATTAAGCACAATGGTGGCTTGTTTTCATCCAGCCCTCTTTAAAAAAAAAAAAAAGTGAATCAATCAACCAATGAATCCAAATGCGTAATTCAAGTATAAAGCTATGAAAATCAAAATTTGGTGAATAAATCAACCAATCGTATGATTTGAGCATAAAGCTATAACATTTGAAAAGAGAGAGAGGGAGGGAGTGAGAGGAATAAGGTGCGGGCTGTTATCTTTTTCAGCTCCTGAAGAGGGTAAGAAGAAATGGACAAAGAAAAGAGAAAAATAGAATAGAGGGAAAGAGGGAGAGGAGGAGCAAGAGGAGGGGGAAGAGGAGAGAGGAAAAAAAAAAAAGGATCAGGGAAACAACAAGAACTACAATTATGCAAGTTAGTACCTACTTATGTCAAGTAAGCAAAATCATAACATACACAAGATTATACAAAGGTTTCATCATAAATCTGAAATATAATGTGCACCTAGACAGTTAAATGAAATAGAAACGCTTTACATAAGAGACAGACATAATGGTTGGGGAACAGAGAAAAGGTGGGGAAGGGGGAAAAGAAGAATAGGAGAGAGAGGGGGGAGAGGAGGAGTGAGGTAGAGAGAGAGAGAGAGAGGAGAGAGAGAGAGAGAGAGAGAGAGAGAGAGAGAGAGAGAGAGAGAGAGAGAGAGAGAGAGAGGAGAGAGAGAGAGAGAGAGAGAGAGAGAAGAAGAGACAGAGACAGAGACAGACAAGAGACAGACAGAAACAGAGACAGACCGACAAACAGGCAGACGAGAGACAGAGAGAAAGAGAGACACACAGAGAAAGAGATAGACATGCAGAGGCAGAGACATGACAGAGACATAGAGAGACAGACAGACAGACAGACAGACAGACAAACAAACAGACAGACAGAGACTGAGAGGTTGAGGCCAAAGAGAGACAGAGAGAAAGAGAGAGAGCAAGGGAGCGAGGGAGGGACAAAGAGAGAAAGAGGGAGAGAGGGAGAGAGAGAGAGAGAGAGAGAGAGAGAGAGAGAGGAGAGAGAGAGAGAGAGAGAGAGAGAGAGAGAAGAGAGAGAGAGAGAGAGAAAGAAAGAGAGAGAGTGAGGGAGCGAGGGCGGGACAAAGAGAGAAAGAGGGAGAGAGAGACACTGAGAGAGAGAGAAAGAGAGAGAGAGAGAGAGAGAAAGAAAGAGAGAGGGAGGGACAAAGAGAGGGAGAGGGGAGAGAGAGAGAGAGAGAAAAAGCGAGAGAGAAAGAAAGAAAGAAAGAGAGAGACACAGAGAGAGACGGAGACAGAGAGAGACAGAGAGAGAGAGAACGCAAACGCAATTTTATTTTACGAGGGTAATAAGTTAAGTTACAATACTTTTTTCATCCAGCCCCCATAAAAAAAGAGAGAGACAGAGAGAGAGACAGAGAGAGAGATAGAGACAGAGAGACAGAGAGAGAGAGATCTCGAGCTCGAAAATTGTATTCACAAAAAGGCTATTGGCCCATACGTGAAGGGGAGGTGATAAACTGCTTAGTATTTTGGTGTGGAAAAAAATCCAATAACAACAACAAAAATTACCCGATAAAAAGTCAGTTACACAAATATAACTTACAACAAAATATCTCTTATTCTGAAAGCTTTACACAAATATAAAGTGAAGCTACGCACAACCTCAGACTGACTTGACGCCATGAATAGACAGAGTCGAAAAGAATTAGGCTGCCTACTACATTTTACAGGTATGCAATTCTGGCTAATATCCTCTAATACTGGACAGCATAACACAAAATGTGCTTCATCCTCAGGTGCTTGCTTACATAATGGACATAGTAACCTGGGGTTATCAACATCATGTTCTCTGTATCTGAACTTATGAACATTTAAATCTGATACACCAAGTCTAAACTTTGACATAATTCTTTTCAAATGAATGTCCATATCAAGCTTTAGATAAGGTTTGACATCATGTGTACTTATAAATTGTCTATACATTTGATATCTTTCACTGGTTTGTATGTGATCACTCCATTGCTGCCATCGGCAATAAATCAATCGTTGCCTGAAAGTGTTTATAAATTTTCTACAATTTCCAACACCTTGATTAAACCAAACAAATCCAAAACCGAGTTCACATAAACAGGTACGTATTTGTGTAGCCCAGTTATTTTTCCCTTGGGTATCTAGATCATAAAGCATCTTATAAGATCTAAAAGGAAGTCTGTTCTCATCCATATGCAAAATCTTAATCCAGTATATAACACACCTTACAGCAGCATTAACAGAGAGGGGGTATCTGTTAGTTTCATAATACACAAGATCGAAAGGGATCAAATCAAATCAAATCAAAATTTTATTTCCGGATGGTACACAGAGTAAGCAAAAAAATTGCTTTTTTCATCAAGCCATCTATCAAAAAAAATTTTAAAATTTAAAATTAAAAAAAAGAAAAGAAAAATAACCTGCATGCACACAAGAAAAAAAAACCAGCAAAAACAAAATCAAAAACTAAAATCCACTTGAACAAAAATCAGACTAACAGAAATGAAACAGCAAGCAAACAAGCAAATTAACCAAGAAAACCCCACCCAAAAACTATACAGTTACAACATTGTTACAATCTTTAACGAGAAAATAAGACTCAAAATGAACTTTAAAAATTACAATGAAAAGAACAATAACAACTATAGTGAAAATAATAATGATGATGATAATGTACTGTAAGACTCGCTCTTTCACGTAGGCTACACACACACACACACACACACGCACGCACGCACGCACGCACGCACGCACGCACGCACGCACGCACGCACGCACGCACGCACGCACGCGCGCGCGCGCGCCTCACTCACTCACGCACATACATATCGAACACACACACACACACACACACACACACACACACACACACACACACACACACACACACACATTCACACATTCACACTCACACGATCATATATCCGCGCTCACACATAAACTTTAAGTTGGTGTTTGGTGGGGTTTTGGGGTTTTTTTTGTTTGGGTTCGTTTTGGGTTTTTTTTTGCTTCATAAGAAAAACTAAGTGTGACGGGGCGGTGTCATCGGAATCATAACAGTTAAACCATTTTATCAGGTTATAATATCATCCATTCTTTTACATTCATACTTTATATCAGAAGGAAACAAAAACAAACAAATGGAATAAAAAACAGAACAGGAGCAGAACATCCTAAAATATATTTAATCTATCAAAAACAAGTCATATAAATCATAACATTTTGATAAAAGGGGAGACGACAAAAGAAAAAAAAAACGAAAAGCAAAACAAAACAATTGGGCGCACACACACACACACACACACACACACACACACACACACACACACACAACACACACACACACACAAACAGGTTCGCGCGCATGTCATCAATAAACTTCATTCTAAAGAAAAATTAATTATGCCCGATTTTAATAAATCATTTAACGGACACAAGAGAATCCATCCGCTGTAAGGCATAAATTTTGGGACATATATGTTCTAATACCTTATCAATCTTATGATTATGGTCATAAAATCACGTTCATAACCATTTCGTAATCACGATGGATATAGTTATTCAGCCTATTTGATAAGATCTTTAATTAAAAGTTTACACAGAATCCATTACATTCGAGACGTGGGTATTAAATTGTACAAAATATGAATGAAACTTTTCTCAATATGGATGGTAACACAGAGAGAGAGAGAGAGAGAGAGAGAGAGAGAGAGAGAGAGAGAGAGAGAGAGAGAGAGAGAGAGATTTGATTTAATTTGATTTTGATTTGATTTATTCTTTTATATCGAGGATAATGGAATAAGCACTCTTGTGCTTTTTTACGTCCAGTCCCCGTGTGTATGCAGTTTTGTAATTTTAATGTCATCTGTTCCCACCGGCACACGATGACCTATTCCTACGAAAAGTGGAACAGGATTTAACGTGTGCGCAAGATGTTGTGCGTGCTTTCGCACACGGGACCTCGGTTTAAAGTCTCATCCGAAGGACTTTTGGGGAGAGTGGAGTCAGCACTGGTGTTAACTCCAGGAGAAAAATCTCCTCGACCGGACTCGAACCTAGGTCGTCAAATTGCCAGCGCAATGTGCTGACCACTAGGCTATCAAAGAGAGAGAGAGAGAGAGAGAGAGAGAGAGAGAGAGAGAGAGAGAGAGAGAGAGAGAGAGAGAGAGAGAGAGAGAGAGAGAGACGCTTTAACGCTTTAACGCTTTAACAGTTTATTGTCATTGCTCATCTTGGCCTTTTGACAAGGGAGGTAACACAACTATCCGTTGTGGAAGTTTTACATAAAAAGTGACATACGTAATCAATAACAACTAAGTTTAGAGAAAAAAAGGATAATCACATTAATAACACACTAATCATAATATTGGCGTCAATCCTATTGCAAATCAAATACAAAGAAAAAAACAAACACTAGCAGCAACAACAAACAAACAAACAAAAATACACACTGGTTCAGAATCGACCATCCTTTTAAATTTCATGCTACAAAGTACATCAACGTCCAAAAACATTTATCTCGAAACAAACATTGTTCTTGATATTAATTAATTCTGTCCTGATATATTAATGCCATTAGTAGTGACTTGTCTTTGTCTTATTTTCTGTGCTTCTGCAATATACTTTGCTATAGATTTAACAAGATGTTCATTATCAGACGACAGGATAGAGACTATATCTGGACTCGCTGCTGGCTGTACCGTTAAGAAATCAAGCTTGTTACGTAGTGTTTCGTATGCTTTACATTGAAACAAAAAGTGGATTTCATCATCAACACCGTGACCACATAGTGGACACGGTAATTGTGTGGATGTCTCAGGCTGGAACCATCTTTTATTTGCATTAAACCCGAGTGTTCTTAGTCTGAATCTTGCATAATTAAGTCTGTGCCATTTATCTGTAATTATGTTCAGATATTTTTCTGTCTGGAAAACACATTTAAACGAGAAGAACCAGCTACATTTACTTTTATTCTCCATATCCGAGTGCCAGTTTTGTTTAAAAGAACAAATGAGCCTGTCTTTGAATTCAGAAAGAAACTGGCGCTCATTACCTACTTCCTGAGACAGCCACACAATCCCAAAACCATGTTCTGACAAAACTTTTTTAATTTGATAAACCCAGTTGTCTTTACCTAACTCCATCTGTATAATCATCATATCATAAGCCTGTCTACATAAACGTGTCTGTGGAAGTTTCAACAACTTTAGCCAATATTTAATACACTTTACATAAGTTCTTATATAGAGAGGATATCTTCCAGTCTCTCCATAGAGTACAGTATTGGAGGAGTGAATTGGCACATTCAAAAACCGTTTTATAGCAAATGTATGGACTTTTTCCATTTGTGTATTTACATATAATCCCCATATTTCTGAGGCATAAGTTAACAAAGGTTCTATTTGAGTGTCAAATAACTTCCAAAATAAAGAACAGTCTATCGAGTTAAGCTTTCGTAGTGTTTTAAGTATTTCTATCACACCTTTTTTCCCCTTCCTACAAGATTCCTGCCAAGCAAAATTGAGACTAAGTCTTGTTGAAAATACCATGCCTAAATATTTATATGTATTAACTATTTTGACTTCATCATTTCCATAGAACCATTTTTCATATACTGATAAATGCCCACCCATCCTAAAGACAATAATGTTTGTTTTATCCATGTTTACAGTTAGATCAAACCGATCTGCTTCCTCCTTTAATATGTTTAACTGATTTTGTAAACCTATAACCGTTTCAGACAAAAGAATGATATCATCAGCAAAAAGTAACAAAAATACCTCTACTGCTCCAGATATAAACTGAATACCGTGTTTGCCTTTCCTTGACAGTTCGACAGCTAGTTCGTTTATAAAAAATGAGAACATTTGTGGGCTTAAAATACACCCCTGCTTCACTCCCTTGGGGCATTCGAAGAAATCAGAATATTCATTTCCAGCGCGAACACACGCTAATACTGAATTATAGACAGCTCTAAGTGCCATATATAATTTACCATTTACTCCATTTTTGCGTAATATATTCCAAAGTATATTTCGATTCACAGAATCAAAGGCCTTTCTAAAGTCGACAAAGGCAACAAAAAGTTTTTTATTGGAAAGCAAATGCTTTTGCACTAGAG
Source organism: Stramonita haemastoma (assembly GCA_030674155.1). Classification (NCBI taxonomy): domain Eukaryota; kingdom Metazoa; phylum Mollusca; class Gastropoda; order Neogastropoda; family Muricidae; genus Stramonita; species Stramonita haemastoma. The sequence continues at coordinate 13,273 of JASPKP010000128.1, forward strand.
AATAAAGAGTAAATATATGATCAACAGTGCTGTACTTTGCTCTAAATCCTGCTTGTTCTTCAATTAATTTTTCTTCGTCATCTGCCCATTTAGTTAGTCTTTTATTCAAAATGTAAGTATAGAGTTTGCTTAAAACACTGGTAAGAGCTACTCCGCGATAATTATCAGCAATATTGATATTTCCTTTTTTATGAATTGGTATTATTATAGATTTTGCCCACTCTAAAGGGAAAGCACCCCTTTCAAACAGATGATTAAACAACTGCACAAGGAATGTAATTACAGTTCTGTTTGCATGTTTAAGCATTTCTCCAATTATTTTATCAGGGCCAGCGCTTTTTCCCGTTTTTAAATGTCTTATGCTACTAATGATTTCACTCTCCAATATAGGATTATTGAATAAAGGTTCAAACTCCTCCTCATCTTCTTGCATTGTATTAACATTCTCTTGTGCTTCTGCACCACCAAAGTCATTAAAAACCTTTACAAAATGGTCATGCCATTGTTCAATAGTTATTTCATTATGTACCATAGACTTACGATTAACTGATCTTACAATAGACCAAAAAGTTTTTGAGTCATTAAAGGAATCTCTAAGTTTTTTCAGTCTCTTTTCTTCAAACTCTCTTTCTTTTGCTTTTCTTAAAATGATGTATTCTTTTCTTGCAGTAGTATACATTTTTCTTTTTTCTGTCTTATCCTCCATTGTTTTTACAGCGCTGAAATCTTTTTAATAATCTTTTAACTTCTTTCTTTTTCTTTTCACATTCAGCATCAAACCAATCATTACTTGTTTTTCTCTTATGACTAACTGTCCTAACCATGCATGCAGCAGCTCCACATAACGCTTGAACAAAATGATCTAAACTGTCATTTACATCAGTGTTCAATAGCTGGGAAGCTGTCTGTATAGTTTCTTGGAATTCAATACTATCAAGTTCTTGTTTATATAATTCAGCAAAATCTTCAGACCATATAATTTTGTCTTCATTCTTATGTTCTTTAATTTCAGCTCTAGTACAATCACTATTCCCTATCCACATTGTTTCAACTGGGAGGTGCCATGAATCAATGCAATCTCCAATACACAAATCAAAACTTGATAATAAATGACTAGGTACAAGAACATAATCAATAACACTGCAACCATTGGGAGATACAAATGTATAATCTCCTTGATTATCTCCCTTACAACAACCATTCAAAATAATCATATCAAACAAAAAGCATAAATCTAGCAAGGACCTGCCAAAATTATTTATGGCATCATCCTTGGAAGAACGCACATGAAGATCATCATCCATAGTATCATACTCAACATCATCAAAATAATTAGACATAATTTCAAGGTCGGCTTGTTCATGACCTGTTCTGGCATTTAAATCTCCTATAATCATAAAGTGAAAATCATCTTTTTCAAAATATTGTGATAATGATTCCTCTAATAAAATAACACCATCCTTGATTATTTTTTCATTATAGATAGGACCACCTTCTGGTACAATATAACAAGCTATCAGAATAACATCTTTATCTAGACTGAAAATACACTTATTTATCTTATGGCAATAGTGTTGTCACACTCTATTTTAATTTCTTCTACATAATTTTCTAAAAACTTTCTTACTAACAAAACCACTCCCCCAGAATTCCTTCCATGATGGGAAAGTTTTTTAGCAGGAACATGAAACTTTAGAAACTCAGGAAAAATACCACTGTAATCAAAAGTATGATCAAGGAACGTCTCTGTGAGGCAAACGAAATCAAAATTATTTATATAGTTCATAAATGAAACATCCTTTAGTTTATTATACAAGTTTTCAATATTATAATTCAAAAATGATAATCGACTTGGATGGCCGGGCCTGTCCTAGCTCTTCCTTATGCTGCTAGGGCGCTGGCTCCTGCGTACGTTGTTGCCACCGGCCGCTTTGCCACGAGCAGACGCCCCGCGCGGCGGCGGGTTACGTAGGAAAGCCCGCATACCCGTCTGCTGGTAGGACAGAGGCCCGTCACGTGCAGCCCGCCCGTCACTGCCAGAAGACCCCGCCACGTCATAGCGAGGGGAATCCCCGCCAACTGCTGCGCTGTGACGTTCATCTCGTGGAGTGGCCCCGTGGTTGCTACGGTAACGTCCGCCCGTACTGCCTCCGGTGACGTCACCCCCGCGCTGGTCCCGTGCTGCACGTGCCACAGAGGGAGAGGAGAGAGGAGAAGGGGGCCTGCCGCTCGTGGTCTTCTGTCCGCTGCCAGGCGTGGTGCGTCCCTCTGACGTCACACCCCCTCTGCTGGTGAGGAAAGGGGAATCCCCATGTTGGCTGGGCTGTGAGGAGGGGACAGGGGTGGAGGACTGCTGTGCACCCCCACTCTCCACCACCTCTGCGTAGGACCGGGGGTCTGGAAGGCTGGGCCCGATCACCATCTGCCCCCTGTAGAAGTACGCCCTCTTCCCCTCCCTGCGTGCTGCAGCCACCATCTGCACCTGTGCCCTGGTCAGATCATTGGCCACCCTGACACCTCTGTCTTGTAGGTTCTGTCTGAGGTCTTTGTCCCTAAGAATGGTCATTTTGTCCCTCCACCTACTGAACTTTGCAATCATAGGCCTGGGCTGCCCATCTCGTGACTGTCCTGTTCGATGTGCTCGTGCAATGTCATCCACAGTCCAGGACCTCTGGTCATCCACACAGTTTAGCACATCGATGACTGACTGTGCACATGAATCATGTGTTTCGGTGGCAGTGCACTGGGGTATCCCGAAAAGCCGCAAATTGTCTCTTCGTGAGAAATTTTCTAGTCTGTCTGTATCTGTTTTCAGTTGTTCTACTTCTATCTTCAGATCTTTGATGGTATCTGACAGTTGTTGAACCTCCTCTCTATCTTCATTCCTTTCTTCGAACAGCTGTTGGATGTCTTCTGTCATATTTGTCACTGTTTCTGTCAGCTTTCTCTGATCTTTTTCCAGTCTGTCACATCTCGAGTTGATTTCTTCGCACTGGTGTTTTACTTGCATTAGCTCATTTTTTATTTCTCCTAAATCATTCCTGATAACGCTGGTTTGTTGTGAGAGCTGTTGTTGAATGTTCTCCATAACTGTCTTCAACAGATCACTTACTTCTGTTGGTGCATTCATCACAATGTCTGTTGTTTCTTTCTGTCCATCAGTATTGGGCCCTGGATTTGTCTCAATATCGCCGCTAAGCAACAGCCTACGCAGGGAGAAAACAGCGTGCTGCACGCAGAGCGCCATCAAAACCACAGGCACGTGCACAGCTGACTGACAGGCTGGCCCGCTGTCACTGTCACTGTCACCCATCTCTGTCGTCTCGCACCAAATTGTCCCCTTCTGGATTGATTTTGGAACAAGTCCCACATACTCAGATGGCATAAATTTGTCCATGTTCCACCAAAGACAGTTGATCAGAGAAACGACCACAGCACAACCCACATAGCCGGTAACAACATCAGCCGATGTGACAGCGGCCGCGCAGTTGCTCACCTTTGACAGGCTAGGCGACATTTTTTTTAAAAGGCGTGACACTTGTTGACATTTTCCGCCAAACATCCCAACTGCAGCCCTCCATGTCATTAAGTCCACCATTTTCAGGTTGTTTCGATAGTCGAAAACGTCAACTGAATTTCAACACAGGTAGCAGCTTGATAGAGTCCTTTGGAACGTTGTATCACCCAAAACTCGACAGCGCATTTCACAGCACCTGTCACTCAGACGCCATGATTTCTCGCCCCCGGAGAGAGAGAGAGAGAGAGAGAGAGAGAGAGAGAGAGAGAGAGAGAGAGAGAGAGGGGAGAGGAGAGAGAGAGGAAGAGAGAGGAGAGAGAGAGAGAGAGAGAACTAACTAGTGACACACAAATCAAATTCTAATACAGCTATAAAAATGAACATCCACACATTGTAGATAAGGTACACATAATTTAGATATACTGTAATGATCAATCTTTGTGAATAGCCTATGTATTCATAAAAATGAATAACTACACAGTATAATTAAAATACACATACTAACTACACTTAAAACATTGTTTTTGTTTGTTTTTTGTTTATTTGTATATTTGTTAGTGTTTATGTATCCTCTCAGTGGTGATGGGTATTATCATATGTCTCTCTCGTCTCTGTCTCCCTCTGTGTGTCTCTCTCCGTCGCTCTCTCTCTTTCTCTTTCTACTTCTCTTTCTTTGGCCTCTCTCTCTCTCTCTCTCTCTCTCTCTCTCTCTCTCTCTCTCTCTCTCTCTCTCTCTCTCTCTCTCTCTCTCTCTCTTAACGGTAAGAAGACTTGGGCTACAAATGTGCGGATTTGTCTAAGTACTTATGGATTTGCATATGTTTGGGATAATCAGGGTGTTGGGGATGTTGGGAGCTTTATCAAATGTTTCAAACAAAGAATCATTGACTGCAGGTGGCAGGACTGGCATGACCATGTAGAAAACAGTAGTAGATTTAGGGAATATAGTATGTTTAAAGTTACAAATAGTGCTGAACCATATACCGAAATTGAAATGAACAGATATGTTAAAAGTGCTTTGACAAAATTTAGATTTGGTGTATCAGCTATTGCAAGTCATCGGTTTAGATACAACAGGTTAACAGATAAAACAATATGCCGTCTATGCCATAACTCAGAAGAAAATGAAATACACTTTGTGTTATGTTGTCCTGTTCTTTATGACCTGAGGATCAAATATATCCAACCAAAATATTATAAAGATCCGTGTCGTTTCCGGTTCAACGTACTTATGGCATCAAAAAATGAAAATGTGTTGAACAACTTGGCATTGTACATTTATAAAGCCTTTAAAACGACTGGATGCTGCTATGTCGTAAGGTATTACATGATATGATATGATTTGGTGTTATATTTTCTGATTGAAAATGCAATGATTTACATTGGTATGTAAATGATCACCCCTTCAGTTGGGGGCTATGGCCTAATCTGAATAAACATTTCGTATTCGTATTCGTATTCTCTCTCTCTCTCTCTCTCTCTCTCTCTCTCTCTCTCTCTCTCTCTCTCTCTCTCTCTCTCTCTCTCTCTCTCTCATATCTCTGCCTCTGCCTATCTCTGCCTCTGCCTATCTCTCTCTCTGGTTTCAGTCTGGTCTAAGTCTCTGGTCTCAATCTCTGGTCTCAGTCTCTGGTCTCTCTCTCTCTGTCTCTCTTTATCTCTGTCTCTCTTTATCTCTGTCTCTTTGTCTCTCTCGTCTCTCTCTCTGTCTCTCTTTATCTCTGTCTCTTTGTCTGTCTCTCTCGTCTCTGTCTTCCTCCGTCTCCCTGTCCCTCTCTCCCTCTCTCTCGTCTCCGTCTTCCTCTGTCTCCCTCTCTCTCTTTCTTTCTCTCTGTCTCTCTCATGTCTTAGTCTCTTTTTCTCCCTCTCTCTTTGCCCTCAATCTGTCGGCCTCTGTCTGTCTGTCTCTGTCTCTGTCATGTCTCTGCCTGTCTATCTTTCTCTCTTGTCTCATGTCTCTTCTCTCTTTCTTTCTCTCTCTGGTCTCTCTCTGTTCTTCTTTTCTGTCTGTCTCTGTCTGTCGTGTCGGTCGGTCGTCTCTCTTCTGTCTGTTTGTCGGTCTCTGTCGGTCTCTGTCTGTCTGTCTGTCTGTCTGTCTGTCTGTCTGTCTGTCTGTCTGTCTGTCTGTCTGTCTGTCTGTCTGTCTCTCTCTCTCTCTCTCTCTCTCTCTCTCTCTCTCTCTCTCTCTCTCTCTCTCTCTCTCTCTCTCTCCCTCTCCCACCCCTCCCTTCATTGTTGTCACTTGTTCTTGATTGATCTGTTTGTTTTTTGGTGCATTTTTCTTCCTGTGGTTTCCTTCACTGTTTTTCTTCCATATTTGTTTTTCTTTTTCCAAACATATTGCTTGTGCTTTGGTGTTTATACTCATTCTAATAAAGAGGGCTGACTAAAAAAAAAGGTTGTACTTAATCTACTAATCTCTGTAAATAAAATTTTGTATTCCCTCTCTGTCTGTCTCTCCCCCCCCCCTCTTTTTCTCTCATCTCTGTCTCTCTACCCCCCTCTCTGTCTCTGTCTCTCTCCCTCTCTTTCTCTCTCTTCCTGGTTTTAGTCTTTCACTCTCTGTTTCTCTCTCTCTCTCTTGTCTGAGTCTCTCTTTTTCTCCCTCTCTTTCTGGTCTGTCTGTCTGTCTGTCTGTCTGTCTGTCTGTCTGTCTGTCTGTCTGTCTGTCTGTCTGTCTGTCTGTCTGTCTCTCTCTCTCTCTCTCTCTCTCTCTCTCTCTCTCTCTCTCTCTCTCTCTCTCTTCTCTGTTGTCTCTCTTTCACACTCTCTCTCACTCTCTCCCTTCCCCCTCTCTCTCCCTCTCTTTATTTCTCTCTCTCTCACTCTCTCACTGACCTCAGTCTCTCTCTCTCTCTCTCTCTCTCTCTCTCTCTCTCTCTCTCTCTCTCTCTCTCTCTCTCTCTCTTTTCTCTCTCTGTCTCTCTCTGTCTCTCTCTCTGTCTCTCTCTTCTCTTTCTCTTTTCTCCCTCCCTCCCTCCCCCTTTCTCGCTCTCCCCCTCTGTCTTACTGTCTGTCTTTCTCTCTGTTGTGCCTGTCTCTTTCCCTCTTTCTTTCTCCCTCTCTCTCTGGTCAGTCTCTGTCTCCTTCCCCCCTCTCTCTTTCTCTATTTGTCTATCTCACTCATTGTCTGTCTGTATCTTTCTCTCTCTCGTCTCCGTCTCCTCTCTGTCTGTCTGTCTGTCTGTGTCTCTCATGTCTTAGTCCTTTTTTCTCCCTCTCTCTCCCTTTCTCTCGTCTCTGTCTCCCTCTGTCTCTACTCCCCTCTCTCTGTCTTTTTCTCTGTCTCTCTCATGTCTTAGTCCTTTTTTCTCCCTCTCTCTCCCTTTCTCTCGTCTCTGTCTCCCTCTGTCTCTACACCCCTCTCTCTGTCTTTTTCTCTGTCTCTCTCATGTCTTAGTCTCTTTTTTTCCCTCTCTCTCCCTCTTTCTGAAGCTGAATGAAAAAAATGTACTTAATCTACTAATTTCTGTAAATAAAATTTTGTATTTCCTCTATCTGGCTGTCTGTCTGTCTCTGTCTCTCTCTCTCTCTCTTTATATAAATGATCTGCAGCTTTTCATTACAAAAGACCAGTATGAACTTTTTGCTGATGACACTTCTATTCATGCCATTCATTCGGACTTGGAAAAACTTATTTCTTTACAAGAAAATGCCAGTCTATTATTTACTTGGACTGAGCTTAACCATATGTCTTTAAATGAACACAAAACAAAATACATGACAATTACTTCTCGACAAAAGCGACAAAACATCTTTTTTTCTCATGCCTCATATTTATCTTGGGAATAACACTATCGGTGAAGTTAACACTCATCGAGTATTGGAAGTTATTTTTGGTAACAATCTCACCTGGTCATCACACATTGATAGCCTGTGCTAGCGAATCTCACAAAAGGTATATCAACTTTCAAAAATTAAACATTATTTAGATCTCAATGCCCGTAAACAATGTTATCATGCACATATACAATCTATCATTGATTATGCCTCAACATTGTATGCCTTAAGCAGTGATAATAATTCGAAACCTCTTTAAAGGATCCACAAGAGAGCTATTAAACTCATTACTGTTAAAATCTTCTAGCTTGTCACCTCAAGATGACATTAAACTCGATATCCTGCCCTTAAATAACCAGTTCGAATGCAACAAAGCTGTTACAATGTATCGAATAATGAACGGACCTGCCCCAATTACTGTGACTGCAAGATTTCCCCTCAACCAGTCAAAATACACGAGCAATATACTGATTCAGAAACCAAGGATTGACATGTACAAAACTAGCCTTCCTACTCAGGAGTTCTATGGAACTCGTTGCCAAAATGCATAAAAAATGCTGGCAGTATTTTGTCTTTTAAACGTGCCTATATGTCATCTTATGCATTCATTGAGAAATTTTATTGAGTTAATCTAGTAAATAGTTTGTATTTCTTGTCTTTATCGCTACTATAATGCTAATCTAAAGACTCGCGTCAAATACGAATGTTTCGTTAGCTGAAGTGTATTGATCTAAAGCATTGCATGTCACGTTTTAAAGTGGTTTTATTGTATAATTATCGCTACAGTGCATCCATTTGTCGCACATTGCAGCATGTCTGTGTTGATCTGAAATTTAGCTGTCTGTGTTGGTCTGATATTGAGCTGTCTGTGTTGATCTGATATTGAGCTGTCTGTGTTGATCTGATATTGAGCTGTCTGTGTTGATCTGATATTCAGTGGTCTGTGTTGGTCTGAAGTTTAGCTGTCTGTGTTGATCTGATATTGAGCTGTCTGTGTTGATCTGATATTGAACTGTCTGTGTTGATCTGATATTGAGCTGTCTGTGTTGATCTGAAGTTTAGCTGTCTGTGTTGGTCTGAAGTTTAGCTGCCTGTTGATTTGAAGTTTAGCTGTCTGTGTTGATCTGACTTGTACCACAATTTTATAGACTTCAAAAAGGCCTTTGACAGGGTATGGCATGACGGCCTCTGGCAAGTACTCAGGCACTTCAACATTGACAACTGCCTAATTGAAGTCATCAAGGCTCTGTTCGAGAACGCAAGAAGTGCAGTTTTCATGAACAATCACGTGGGCGAGTTCAAGACCACGGTTCGGGTCCGCCAGGGCTGCCTTCTCTCACCTGTACTCTTCAACCTCTTCCTCGAAAACATCATGACAGAGACACTGCAAAACCACCACACTTCCATCTCCATTGGTGGAAGACCCCTTTGCAACCTCAGATTTGCAGATGACATTGACCTCATGGGCAGCAGCAAACAAGAACTGCAAATCCTCACAGACAGTCTAACAGATCGAGCGAGCGCATACGGCATGGAGGTCAGTACAGAGAAATCGAAGATCATGGTCAACAGCGCGAGTAATGACAGCACGGAAATAAAGATGAATGGAGAAATATTGGAAGAGGCGAGCCAATTCAAATACTTAGGCTCCATCCTAACAAAAGATGGCACATCAAACAATGAAGTGAAAGCTCGCATTGCAACAGCAACATCTGCTCTAGTCAGACTCGAGAGGATCATCAGAAGCAACAACATCAGCTTCTGCACCAAATACCACCTCTACAAATCCCTCGTGATATCTATCCTCCTATATGACATCATGGCTTGGCTTCGCGAACGAAGATTAAGGGCACTGTCCACGTCTGGTGCAGGCTCGCTGGTGGCTGTTCAGTCCAATGCGTGACAAACAAACCCGGCCGCAGCGGCTGCAG